>CABHPQ010158869.1:0-38350 GCA_902168405.1 Peromyscus aztecus
TCTCTCCCTCTCTCCCTCTCTCCCTCTCTCCCTCTCTCCCTCTCTCTCTGTCCCTCACCCCCGCTCTACACTATTTGGAAGCTTACCTTGCCATTTTGTGAAGTAGTTGAATGCCATACAGGAATTAATTTCTCATTCCATATATAGGTGATTTATACAATGGCTATGAGCCATGATTACAGGGATGAGTAGATTTTATTCCATCATACTTCTGCAAATGAGTAATCATGCAAGCAATCGCTTTCAACAGCTTGTCTCTCTTAGTTTGTGTTGCCTTTGTTAGTTGTGAGAATAGCTTTTAAAAGTATAGTTCAATAATTTAATTATTCATAGAGTTTGGCCTTCAGTCTTTTAGTTAGCATATGATGTTTAAAGGGAAATTGGTTTGACCTCATTGCTGAGTTCAGTGATAAATGCACAATCATGTTATACAGTCTATAAAGTTTATATGTATTCAGATCAAACATCAAAAGAAAGTAAATTACTGTAATTTATACATTTTTTAAAAAACATCTATTTTTCATTTTACGAGTGTTTTGTCTCCTGGTATCCTTGGTAGTCAGAAGAGTACTTCAGTACCCGAACTGGAATTATCAACAATTATGAATCACCATGATGGGTACTAGAAACTGAACCTACACATGTGTCAAAGACTTTTGGATAGGTTAGATGAGATGAAGACAGAACAATTCTTCCTGGCCTTGATGGGATGAGGCATCTAGTGAGTTCACTAACCTAGCAGATAATAGTAACTGTAGTAAAAGGGCTTGAAGGGAAAGTAAATTGGAATTTAAAAAAAAAAAAAAAACTTGGGAGAGTGAGTACAGAGTCAACTCCAGAGAAGTAGGCAGTGCAGGGAAGGTTAAGTGTGCAGAGTGTCATGATTTGTGGGAGAATTACCTTCATTGTTGTAGTTATTGACCTTTCATGGTTTTGTCTGTGACAAGTTCCTAGGGTATCTAAATGCAAATTGCACTGGCTCAGGGTAAAAGGGAAGATTTTGGAAATGGGACGCAGAGGACATAGTCAGCAGTAGCTGTTTTCTTGAAGGTAAATGTTGCAATAGACCAGTTATGAGAAACATGGCCTTACCAAGAAGGAAATGAAGAAGTTGAGTTCATATTTAAGCAGACTTTAGAGTTGGCAGCCTAACTTTTACAATACTTCATACAAAGATCCAGGCAGCTTATGTGCTGTAAGACAGAGATTTGGAAATATGAAGGATGAGGCTAATGGAATGAGGAGAATGAGGAGGGTGAAGAGTGGGCAATGAGAGCTGTGGGTATATAGAACTTAGGGAATTAGAACCATCAATTTAACTTTCAATGATACTTTTCCTATAAATAATACTTTTTTTCAATAAGTAATCTTTAAAAAATCCATTCTCTCAGCCAGGTAGCAGTGGTTCACACCTTTGATCCTAGTACTTGGGAGGCAGAGGCAGACAGATCTCTGTGTTCGAGGCCAGCCTGTATAAATATATAAAGTGAGTTACAGGACAGCCAGGACTGCTACACAGAGAAAACCTCTCGAAAAATAAACCTATTGTCTCATGTGTAACAACATTCTATATTTTATTTTTTAACAGTTTGAAGCATCCCTAAAAAGATCACCAGCTATACAAATATCTGACCTATTTGTTTAGAGACAAAAATTTTTTTAAGTGGACCCTTATTCCTTTTAGTTCATTTCCAATAACAGCCAACATTGAGTTTGTAGAGACCTGAACACAATTTTGAAAATTGCACACTAATGTTCTTTTAATCTGCAAAACCATTCTATAAGGCTTATACTCATTTTGTTAATGAAAAAAAAACAGAATTAAAATGTAATGTATATGCACTAGTTCAGTAGTGGAGTGAATGTAATTAATCTATGAGTTCCTTGTCATGTCCTAAGAGCAAAGCTGTAATTCATTTCAGCCAAGAGCAGCACAAGTAAGTTTGTTGACTTTGTGACACTGAGAGAATAATTTCTACCTGTAGTTGTTTAAATGACAACTTGTCCCAATAAAACATACATGGAAAAAAAAAAACCTTATATTCACCTTATATGTGGATAGTCGAACTACCCTTCACAGACATAGATCTGATAATTGCAGATTACAAATACTCATTAAAATTCCTATTCCTGAATCCAAACTTGATTTGTCATATGCCAAACTTCACTGAACATCCTCTTGTGTCACATTTGTGTACAGTGTGTTTATTTCTATGGTTGTATCTCTACTAAATATGTACAGGCTCTTTTCTGTTCATTATCTCTTAACATGGCATAGCCACTATTTAGCTAGCATTCTTATTACACTGAGCAATGAAAATAATCTAGGACTTAGTAGACATTAGTACCTGTAGAGAGTCCTGAAATAAATTATCCTCAAACCAAGGAACTACTCTATAGCATTTTATGAGGGACTTATAGTGCAACTTTGCAAGTAACTATATGATTACATCCTCTCTCCCCTTCCTTCCCTCTCCCTTCCCCTACCTCTATCTCCCTCCCCCTCTCCTTTTCTCTCCCTTTCTCCTCCGCTCCCTTTTCTTCTCCTGCCCTCGCTCTTCTCTCTCTTCCTCCTCCCCTCTTCTGCTCTCTCTCCTCTCTTTTCCCTCCTCCCTCTCTCATCTCTACCATGTCCCTCTCCGCCTCTCATAGGTATGTTTATTTCCTCTTACAGGAGGTATTTACTCATCTCACAGTGTGGGGCAGGCATTACGACTACTTCAAGTACTGAGAGGAGGAAGGGC
This sequence comes from Peromyscus aztecus, assembly GCA_902168405.1. Lineage (NCBI taxonomy): Eukaryota > Metazoa > Chordata > Mammalia > Rodentia > Cricetidae > Peromyscus > Peromyscus aztecus. The sequence continues at coordinate 2,745 of CABHPQ010158869.1, forward strand.
TAGACTAGCTTGCCCTTGGCCTCACTGCACCATGACAATCTTCCTTGGTGTTTGCTGGGTTTTTCTTGTTCTTGGGAAAGGCCATTATTTTACTTCTCTCTCTCTCTCTTTTTTTTGGTTTTTCGAGACAGGGTTTCTCTGTGTAGCTTTGTGCCTTTCCTGGAACTCACTTTGGAAACCAGGCTGGCCTCAAACACAGAGATCTGCCTGCCTCTGCCTCCCAAGTGCTGGGATTAAAGGCATGCACCACCAACGCCTGGCTAAGTACTTCTCTCATTTTAAGAAAGGCTCCTATTCATTGAGATTCCCTCACAAGTCAACACAGATGGGAAATGGATTTTGCTGTTCATTTTTGTATACTCCATTTTATCTTACTTTCCCTATCTAATGATTTTAGTGGCCCTTTGTGTTACTCTAACTACATCACCTTCAAACTCTTCTATCCCATGAAGCAAGGGACTTGGTATTCAATAGCAAATGTCTACTGGGCATTTATAAACAAAAGCCATGATAAGCCCTGGGAATAAAATAATAGAAATATGAAACTAAAGCCTAAGAATATTCAGACACATCTTGTCTCAACATACAATCAGAAGGAGGTTAAAGTGAGAGAGAAACTTTAGTTAGGTGCCCTCTTAAAAGCCGTGTGCTGCTTGTATGTACGTGTTTTCAGGGCTGACCATTTGGGACTAGCTAGCCAGGTGGTGTGCTCTTCCCTTGGGAAGACTTTGTCCCACTCTCAGGATCACTTAATTGCCTGTGGTTCTTTCTGTAGGGCTGAGGCCTCGTGAACATTCCTGCATCCATGTCAGCATGTCTATTATTGTTGTCTTTGTTCTGGTCATATTTAGGCAGCTTTGTTGGTGAGACTTCAGGGGTGTACTTCTCACATTTCTAAGAAATACAAGCGCACAGCAAACTTCCTCTTACTGTGGCTTGTGCGACCTTTCCACCCCGTCTTTCATACTGATCCTTGAGGCTTGGGTGGAGGAATTGTGTTATGGATATAATCTGTTGGGACTGAGATCTACAACTCTGCATTTTTATTGGTTATGGTTTTCCATAATGGTCTCTATCTATGGCAAAGAGAAGTTTCCTTGATGAGGAGTGAGAATTATATCTCAATAAGGATATGAGGACAAGTATTTAGAATGTTGTTAGGGATTATTCTGGCTTAGCAAATTGGTGGTTGTATGTTACAGACTGAACAGGCTGAATTTATGTATTTATATATATATGATTTAGAATTAAAAATTAAAAATATGCATGAATCATTGCTTTGCCTTATGAGCCCTTGCTAATATGAAGATTTTTCCTCTTTATTTTAGCTTCCTATGTTTACAGTAACAATTCACTACAAACTGAATGACTCAAATATGAGATACTGTTTTTGGTTCTTTTGGTGTTTTTGCTTATTTTTAATAGTCCTGAGGTAAAGAATCCTGAAACCAGAGTGTGTACTATTTTGGCTCTTTCTAGAGGTTCTGGTGAAGAATTTGCCACAGGCATTGATTTTGGCATTTATTCACAGGCAGAAACACTTGTTGTTGTTATTAAGCTCATAGGTATATCTGCCCAGATTATGTCCCTTCATCTCCATCACCATATTTCTGTGTGTCACTCTGTCTTGTCCTTTGTTTCTTACTAAGACATAGTTCATTGTGTTTCTAGCCCACCTGGTTAAACAAGATGATCTCATCTCAAGATCTTAATTTCATCATATCTGCAAAGACATTTTCCAGAATAAGTTGATGGACATATATGTGAGGGAGCTGCAATTCAGCCCCTCACTGTCTCATCACATGACAGCTATACTCTCCTGCAGATGGGCCTTCATTCTGCTCTGTTCTACAGAAAAGCCAGACTGGATATTAGCATTGTTTAAAAAAAAAAAGACAAAATAGCAATTACAACAAACCAACCAGCTTGGTTGCACTGTCAGTTACCTTCCACTCTGTCTTTGTTTATTATCATTACTTGGTCTTAGAATATTTTTAACACATCCCCATTTGTTTAGTATTGTATTTTTAAAGGTATTATTTTAAAAACTATCCAAGATATACTGGTTATATAATATGCCATTTGAGATTTACAAGCTTGGACCAAAGAAAATTATGTGGATTCAATTCTTTTTCTTCCACCAAGATATGAGTCCCAAAATGTCATAGGTGCCAGGCAGCCTGATAACCCATCTGATGTTTTATCTGCTGTCTGGAATACTGGGGTACCAGCACCCCAAGATTAGGTGCATTTCTGAGCATGATGTTGCATCCTATAAACATAGATGCAAATTGTAGAGCTCTAAGAGTACCCTGATTATTACAAGCCCTGGAATGTAATCATAAAAGGCTTTATGTATCAGTGTAAAGGGACAATTCCATGTCCAAACCACCTAGTCACAAATAAACAAGCAGAGGCTTATATATAAATGTACATGCTTGGTTAATAGCTCAGGCTTATTACTAACTAGTGCTTACATTTAAATTATCCCATTTTTATTAATCTATGCATTGCCGCATGGTTCATGGCTTTACCTGTCTTCTACCATCTTGATTCTTGGGTGGTTTGCTGGTATCTCTCTCAACTCTACCCTTCTCACTTCCAGTCCTCAGTTGATTGTCCCATACAACTTTATCCTTCCTTGTTATAGGCCAAACAGCTTTTCTATTAACCAATGAGAGTAATACATACTCACAGTGTACAAAAGAATTATCCCCACAGCATTTCCCCCTTTTTGACTAATTAAAAAGGAAGGTTTTAACCTTAACATAGTAAAATTATATAAAATAAAAACGATTATCAAGCAAGAATTAGTTACAATATCCAGTCTATTTGTATTTGACAAAATCAAAGAAAACATTTAATTATCCATCCTATTTTAATGAGTCCAAAGTTCTATATCTAATTTACCCTTTCATCACAACTAAGAAAAAATATAACTATGACTATCTAGTCTTTAACTCCGTCAAAGATTCCAGAAGGATGAAATGTTACCTAATGACAGGAACATCAGACTGCCTGGACAGTCACCCAAAGTTTTTCTGTAATGCCGGAGCATCCCTCTTTGGCCTACAGGCCAAACATATCTGATAGGCTTTGCTGTGAAGCAGGGAATTTTGAAGGACTGTCTTACCTTGTCTTGGCAAAGTTCGGTCGGCAGTTGCCTTTTCTGTGTCCTGCTGGTCCACTTTGGACAGTAACTGTCAGCAATTGAGGCAAGGGCAGTTTCTTTGCCCATATGGCTAGCTTTTACCATAGGAAAACAAACTCCATATGCTACGGGCCACAGGAAAATATTATAAGAACTCAGCTGGTTATGGCAAAGCACTACCTGAAGGGATCAAGGAATACCTTCAGAGGAAGCCAAATTCCAAGGAGCTCTAGGTGTTACTTGGCTTGTTATATATCAGCTGTCTTCTGTTATGAAAATCATGTGTGCCTTAATAGTTTTCCCAATTGATTTTTCCTTAAGAAGGACTAACAGTGTGGACTGATCACTCTTTGGACATACACATTCAAGGTGTTTGGAGAACAGCCTTAGGAAAGGCTTCCTACCCCCAGCTCATCTGTTTCTCCCCTTTCAGCACTGGAATCAGATATCTCCCTTGGCCACTTCCAAGGACTAACAAATAACAATCCACATGCTAGTCTCCTGATTTAATGTAAATTCCACAAGGAGACACCACCTAAGTCAGGTGGACCTTAAGAAATAGCTTTATACAATTTAGCTTGGACCCTCCTTTCTTACAGCCTTACTAACTTTATAGACCCCTAACTTCTTACCTAACCACACCTAGGAATATAGATTGAGCACATAAAAAAAATTTTTTTTGATGTACTAACTGATATTAGCTCTCAGCTGACCTCTTCCCTTAACCATTCTATTTTCAGGTTGTAAAAGAAAGCCTGACAATCAAAGCCTGAGGAAACTCTTACCTGCCTTTATGACCTTGCAGGAATTCAGGCCTGGTGACCGGGCTGGAGGGGAGGATTGTGATTGTTTGGGTATATAACTATAAAGCTAGAGGCTGAAGGAGGAATTAAAGTGAATGGACTGAAGAGCTCGGTGTGCTGAGATTCTATTTTCCCCAAAATAGTCTTCACCACTCGTAGTTTCTCTCCTGAGCCCCAGGGATGTATAATATTAAGGCTGGTCCCTCTAATATTATACAAGATCCATACATAGTAATTTTGATGCCCATCCTCTTTTCTGTAGTACATTGGTGCTGCATTCCAGGAACAAAAATGTCTCATTGTCATAAAAGGTCTAAGTTATTAAGACATTTTAAATCCCATATTCTATAGGTCTTTGAAGTATTTGAAGACTACCTTTCTATCTGAAATATATCTCTGTATACCTAGAAAACCCAACTAACATAACTATAAATTTGGCTCTTATAGATGACTATTAATCTGTATTTTTAATTATACATTACATTTTTAAATGAGTTGCATAAACATAACATCTTATACACGAGTAGAAATAAACATATCAAAAATTACCTTTAAATTTGTATCAATAAACCTAAATATCCATACCAATGTAAAATATTTTGAGATTAACAGTTGTTTTGGGGATTAAATTAGAATCAATAATCACCCTTTTTCCCCATCATTTTTATATCATATAATATATATATGTATATATATGTATATACCATATCCCCTTTTTCCACTTAGAAAAAGATCTCTGAATTTAATTTTTGTTTAGTCTTTTTTTACTATGACTAATAACAATTTGTAAGCACCCCCTTTAAGTGAAAACAAACATTTATAATCAATATCTTAGGAATGTAAGCATAGTTTTCTAAACTACTTCCTGCTGATTGGGGATATTGCTAATCTTTGGGGGACCCTGAGAAAGTCAGGATAATTGTTAAGTCTTGGTTGGAGTATTTTGTGAGGTTGGATCATCTCGGTCAGCAGCCTTGAAGCTGTTTTTAGATTCTGGATTATCTGTGTCATTTTTATTGGTGTTTGGTCCACTTGTTCTGGAAATACATAAACTTTTAAAAGTAGCATACATATCTGTATTAATATAAGTATAGACTGTGCATTGTACACAACTTTTCCAAAGATTATTTTTTTGTTATGTATTTGAGTATGTAAAATATACATCAAGTATCTTGTAATTCCTTTTGACTTATTTTCTCATGTCTGTAGTCAAGATCTTAGGAGGGGTCTTTCTCAATCAAACCTAATTTTCTTTAATCCAGAATGAATCCATAACTTCTCATTTCCTGTGGAAACAAAAGCATAACCTCTCCCCTAAAGTAACATATCTTTTGACTTAAATTTTGAAGTAGGGTAATTTTAAAATACATAGGTTGGTTTAATATAGAATTTTTATAATCCAAGGTCTCTTAGCATCTAAAAATTTGAAATACAACACAATAATATATATAGTCCATACCTTTGTGTGTTTTTCATCTTTATGTTGATTATTGTATTTTTTTATTTATCTTAAGGACCTTCTCTACTCTTTTTCATTTCTTTTTTCTCCCAAGTCTACATATATTTTAAAACACATTCTAACCCCTTTAGTGGTTCTTTCTGTCTGAATTTGTCCTTACTATATATCTGTAAACTTTTCTATCTGCATGAGCAAAACACCAAATCTGTCATGCAGTGAGCTGGTGCTCAAGTCTAAAGGTAGTGGCTAAAAAACGCCCTCTGTACTGCGTCCTGTGTGAGAGATTGAGAAACTTGCCATGCCACTTAGCTCATGGCAGTTGGTAACTAGATCCGTCTTGTGGGCAGTTGTCTGGAGGGGCATCTCTGTACCCTGGCTGACATGAGAGACTATGAAGCCCAATGTGACTCTGTTTCTGTGCATTTAGAACCTTTTCTAAGCCTTTTCAGTTTTTTGTGGATCCATGCCAGATAGTGAGCACCATATCAGTCTGTATATCAACATTTCTTATGAAATGGCCTCTTTTTCCAAACTGAATATTTCTGCAGTGTACTTTATTGAGATCTTTCTATACTTAAAAACACAATTTTAACATCAACTTGGAAAAGTATCAGAATCATAAATGATACTGAATATTTGTGGCCACCTACTTAATAAATATTTTTATTTTAGAGATACACTCTTAATCCCTTGTCAAGTATTTGCTATTTTACAATAGATTAATATTTTTTGAAATATAAAAATACATGCAGTTGATTGCCTATCGAAGGTACCCTGAGGAATATATGTTGGCTATCTTTTTTTAGCCTAAAGGACTTTCATATTTTGTTTTTAACAGCTTCAAATAATTTTATTCATGCATGTGCATATATATTTAACCATATCCTTTTGCCAGGAACTTAGGTTTACAGTTTATTGGAATAAGAAAAGTTGCTGTAATGAATACTTGATACAATTAATTTTGTGGTAAGTACAATTATGTTCATAAGGCAAACTTTTAGAAGTTAAATTCTGAATTAGAATATCTTTTATAACTTTCATGGCTAGTGCTAAATGACCTTACCTTGACATTATCCTATTTGTATCAATTCATGTTTCTACCACTAATGGAATAATGCCTGTATTGGCACAAAAAGACAATGGCTATATTGATAATAACAGACCTTCTAGTAATATTTATTGGGGCTATAGGTACCCAGTTAACCATCAAGACTTGGGGCAGAGGGCTAGGAGAGCTTGCCACCAGAAGCTGATACCAAAATCCTGACCCTTCCACTGTAGTTTTTAAACAACCTAATTGAAAAAGTGCTGGCTTTTCTCCAGCCACGTTCAAGGCCTTGGGGCCAAGCCTAGTGTCCTAATAGCAGTAAGACATGCCAGATATGCCATCCTTTTTCTACTGTCTCAGCATTTATTGACTGGAGCTCTTCCACTTCAATGATCAGGGGAATGGGATTTGAGACTTGTGACTGAGTCTCTGCAGACTTGTGGTCTGAGCTGCCACTTCAGCATGCATTTGGATTGATTGCCTCAAATACTGAGAGAAGCTGATTCCAAGAGTTTTGCAGAAGATAGGCCTGCAGGAAATTGGCTGGGACCCATTAAACTTTACCTCTTTGTTCTTCTTGTTCTTCTTGTTCTTCTTGTTCTTCTTGTTCTTGTTCTTCTTGTTCTTGTTCTTCTTGTTCTTGTTCTCGTTCTCGTTCTCGTTCTCGTTCTCCTTCTCCTTCTCCTTCTCCTTCTCCTCCTCCTCCTCCTCCTCCTCCTCCTCCTCCTCCTCCTCCTCCTCCTCTTTCTCCTCCTTCTTCTTCTTGTTCTTCTTTTTCAGAGTATTTTATAGCATCAGCTCAAGAAACTGTATACAATTTTAGAGCAGGGCTTATATCTAGACATCATGAGTCTGATTTCTTTCTTTCTGGTATACTATATTCTGAATAGTGTCTGCTTAATTATTAGAGGGGGTGGAATGATGTTTCTCAGGAAGGAAAGGTATAGACAAGCCGTGATCATTTGAAACTTCCTATTTCTCCAGCCACATTTAATAATCAACATCTCACAACTATATGGAAATTTATAGATTTTTTTCAAAATCCTAAATGTGTAATTTCTTTTAATTATAAGTTTTTGAGTTATAAATTATTCTCACCACTTTTGAGAAGATAAATTTCAGAGAGATGTACAGACTTGCCTGAAACCACAGGGTGAATAAGGGATGAGAGCTAAATTGAAATTCATAAAATCTGTAAAACAAGCCAGAAGGTGGTGGCACACACCTTTTATCCAAGCACTAGGGAGGCAGAGGCAAGCAGATCTCTGAGTTTGAGGCCAGCCTGGTACAACAGAGAACCCCTGTCTCAAAAACAAAACAAAAATATTATACTGGTACACATCCTCTTAACCATTCTGGTTGTAGCTTAAAAACAAACATGATTTTAGATTTTCTCCACACTGGTTATTTTTCTAATGTTTAGGGGACTCTTTAAAGTCTCAGAATATGTTTTCAGAATATAATGGAAAAAAATCTCATATGTATAAAATATCTAGATCATATTCAACCTGCACACCCCATTGCAACTCCTACTAGCTGCCCCAGCACATCTTCCTTTCACTCCCTTCTTTTCTTTTTTATATACAACCCACTGATAAATTCTGACCATACCCATATGGGAACTGATCATCCACTGAAACATGAGCAACATAGCCATAACCAGAACTAGTAGCCACAACCACAGGGAAAAGTGACTAATCTTCCTGGGGTGGTTTGAATAAGTGTGGTCCCCAAGACTTGTGTGTTTGGATGTTTGACCCATAAGGAGTGGCACTGTTAGGAAATGTGGCCTTGAGAGAGTAGGTGTGGCCTTGGTGGAGGAAGTGTGTCACTGTGGAGGCGGGTTTTAAGATCTTATGTGCTTGAGTTATGCCCAGTGTAGTACATGCTCTCTCCTTATGCTGCCAACAGATCAAGATGTAGAACTCTTAGCTCCTCGAGCACCATGTCTGCCTGCACACAGCCATGTCCCACCATGATGATAATGGACTAAGCCTCTGAAAATGAAAACCAGCCCAATTAAATATTTTCCTTTATAGAGTTGCCATGGTCATGGTGTCTCTTCACAGCAATAAAACCCTAACTAAGACATTTCCAGTAGCAGTCATCAATTTCAATAGATCTTTAGTTAGTGATGGGGACTCTGAAGGCCCAATACCATCCATGGCAGAATTTTTAACTGACTTGACCTTGTTTTTGTTTGTTGTTTTTAATTAAGAAAATTTTTTTCATTCATTTTACACACCAATCAAAGATCCCCCTCTTCCCTCCTCCCGCCCCTCCCCCAGCCTCCCTTCCAACCCAGTGCCCACTCCCACCTACAGGAAGGAAAGTCCTCCCATGGGGAGGCACATTCAGTAGAGGCAAGTCCAAGGCCTTCCCCCTGCCTCAAGGCTGCACAAGGTGTCCCATCATAGGTAGTGGGTTCCACAAAGCCTGCTTACGCACCAGAGATGGATTCTGATCCTACCGCCAGGGGGCCTCCCAAGCAGACCATGCTACACAATGGTCTCACCATGCAAGGGGCCTAGTCCAGTCCCATGTAGGCTCCACAGCCATTGATTCAACTTTCATGAGATCCCTCTAGTTTGGTTTGGTCATCCCTGCATGTTTCCCTATCATGATCCTGATGTACTTGCTCATAGAATCCCTCTTCTCTCTCTTTGACTGGACTCCTGGAGCTCTGTCTAGTGATTGGTAGTGGATCTCTGCATCTGCTTCCACCAGTCATTGGAGAAAAGTTCTGTGATGACAGAGTATTCACCGGTCTAATCTCTAGGGCAAGCCAGTTCAGTTCATGCACCCTCTCGACTATTGCTAGTAGCCCAGGCTGGGGTCATCCTTGGGGATTCCTGGCCACTTCCCTAGCACTGGGTTTCTCTCTATCCCAAGGAGACTTTTTCATTGCATTCTCCCTCCTTCCCTGTTCCAGCTCAACCATCTCATTCCCTTATGCTCTCATCCACTATCCCCTAACCTTCATTGCTCACTCCTCATCCACAGTTTACTCATGGAGATCTCATCTACTTCCCCTTCCCAGGGTGATACATGCATCTCACTTTGGGTCTTTCCTGTTAGAAAGGGTTGTTGCCTGATTACCCTTTGCTTTATATCTAGTATCCACTTATGCGTGAGTACATACCATGTTTGTCCTTCTGAGTCTGGGTTACCTCACTCAGGATAGTATTTTCTAGTTCCATCCATTTGCCTGCAAATTTCATGATATCATTGTTTTTTCTCTGGTGAGTAGTACTCCATTGTGTATATGTACCACATTTTCTTAATCCATTCTTCAGTTGAGGGGCATCTAGGTTATTTCCAGGTTATAAATAATGCTGCTATGAACATTGTTGAGCTTGTGTCCTTGTGGTATGATTGAGCATTACTTGGGTATATGCCCAAGAGTGGTATAGCTGGGTCTTGAGGGAGATTGATTCCCAATTTTCTGAGAAACAACCATACTGATTTCCAAAGTGGCTGTACTACTTTGCACTCCCGCCAACAGTAGGAGTGTTCCCCTTGCTTCATATCCTCTCCTACATAAGCTGTCTTCAATGCTTTTGATCTTAGCCATTCTGACAGGTGTAAGATGGTATCTCAGAGTTGTTTTGATTTGCATCTCTCTGATAATTAAGGATGCTGAGCAATTCCTTAAATGTCTTCCAGCCATTTGAAATTCTTCCTTTGAGAATTCTGTTTAGCTCTATAGCCCAATTTTTAATTGGATTGTTTGTTTTTTTAATGTCTAGTTTCTTGAGTTCTTTATATATTTTGGAGATCAGCCCTCTGTCAGATGTGGGGTTGGTGAAAATCTTTTCCCATTCTGTAGGCTGTCATTTTGTATTATTTACTGTGTTCTTTGCCTTATAGAAGCTTCTCAGTTTCAGAAGGTCCTATTTATTAATTGTTGTTCTCAGTGTCTGTGCTACTGGTGTTATATTTAGAAAGTGTTTTCCTGTGTCAATGCATTCAAGACTATTTCCTACTTTCTCTTCTATCAGGTTCAGTGTAACTAGTTTTATATTGAGGTCTTTCATCCACTTGGACTTGAGTTTTGTGCATGGTGATAGATACAGATCTATTTACAATCTTCTACATGTTGATGTCCAGTTATGCCAGCACCATTTGTTGAAGATGCCTTCTTTTTTCCATTGTACAGTTTTGGCTTCTTTGTCAAAAATCAGGTGTTCATAGGTGTGTAGGTTAATGTCAGGGTCTTCAATTCGATTCCATTGGTCCACATGTCATTTTTTATGCTAATGCCAAGCTGTTTTTATTACTATAGCCCTCTATAGTAGAGCTTTATGTCAGGGATGGTGATGCCTCCAGAGGAGGTTTTGTTGTACAGGATTGTTTTTAGCTATCCTGAGTTTTTTGTTTTTCCAAATAATGTTGAGTATTGTTCTTTCCAGGTCTGGGAAGAATTGTGTTGGGATTTTGATGGGGATTGCATTGAATCCCTATAGATTGCTTTTGGTAAGATTGCCATTTTTACTATGTTAATCCTTCCTATCCATGAGCATGGGAGATCTTTCCATTTTCTGATATCTTCTTGTAAAGGTTTCATACAGATAACCACAGCTGTTATGTGGCAGCTATATCCTTTCTGTGTAAAATTCTCAAAGAACAAATGAAAAATAACTTTTAAAATACATGTTTTAAAAAGAAATTTTTTAGTATGTAAGAGACAGCAATCAACATTATTAATCTAAAATTCTTTAAGAAATGTCTTTAAAGTTATATTAGAAGGACCTGATTCTAACAGAATACTGAAAAGAGACTTTTTTTTTGGTTTTTCGAGACAGGGTTTCTCTGTGTAGCTTTGTGCCTTTCCTGGATCTCACTCTGTAGACCAGACTGGCCTTGAACTCACGAAGATCTGCCTGCCTCTGCCTCCCAAGTGCTGGGATTAAAGGTGTGCACCACCACTGCCCAGTAAAAAGAGACTTTTATTTCACATAGTTCAGCAAAACTGGTGTTTAATTTTACTTATATGATATATACTACATATTATATATACTTATATATTAATTATAAATATGTGTTATATATACATAGTATATATTATTTATAAATAAATATTATATAATTTATATGTATGTGTGAAGGGAATGGTGATTTAGATGTTTATTTGAATTACATTTGTTGTAAAAATAATGCATTTAAGATAACTGAAATCAAACGTTACCTTTTAGAGCCTGAGGTATACATCTGTCCTTAAGGAGACTGAATTAGATCCACTGACAAAACTCTCTTTAAATGACAATGATTAGAACTGCTGAAGGTATAATGTAAGAAAGGTCCCATTTAAGCCACCCTGGATGACCTCAGAAGAATTATCACTCATACAGGCTTTTTCCTAACCTGTAACCATGAAACCAACAGGATGATAATGCTCAGTTGTTGTCAAGACCCTACATTTTCTCCTTTTCTTGCTCTGCTGATTCTTGAAAACTGAAGATCCTATGTGTCTATGTGCATACATGTGAGAATTTGTCTGTGTGGAATCTTTATGTATTGTTGTTCTTACTTACCTAACATCTCTTTAAAGATATGGAATCTATGTAAACATGTATGCACTGAAATATTCACCCCCAAAGTAAAAAATCATCTTGAGAGGAAGCCAAAATTCTACCTTAACAGAAGGCTCATGTTTCTGTCTTTATGAAATGAAATGTAAATGGGCCCCGGGAAAGGTTACATTATTATGAACTAAGATATGAATCATCCACTTAAATGTGATTTCTATTCTCATGTCCTCTGTGAAGCATAAGCAAACAAAACTAAGCTAAATATTTGATTCAGACATGAACTCACACATTTTTGTGGCCTCGTTTGCAGACATTCTATTCAAAACAGACATATCTGTTTGAAAGGCATTTCATTACTAAAGCAGAATCGATTAAATAAGCTGAATATGCTGATATTCTAGCTGGGTGTTTACTGCTGCTTGTTGGTAGGGAAGCTTCGTGGTGCTGGTGCAGAAGTGAGGCAACAGTTTGGGGAAACAATGAGAGATGTGACTAACACTTCTTAACCATTAAATATGTGCATACATTGGTATATAAGTGTATGTTTGTGCATGTGTTTGCAGTTCAGAGAGTAGTCTTGGGTGTTTTCCTCAGTCAACATCTACCTTCTTCTTGGGACAAGAGCTCTCACTGGCCTAGAACTTTCCAAGTAGGCTAGGCTGGCTGATCACTGAGTCTCAGGGATCTGCCTAGCTCTGCCTCTGTGACACTGAGATTACATGCACATGCCACAAAAACCAGCCTTTTGTATTTGGGTCTGGAAATCGATCTTAATTCTTGTAATCTTAGTCCTTTCAAGGTAATCATTACCTTGCAGACTAGGCTATTTTCTCTTCCTTAATGGTGGATATACCAGGAAATTGCATTTGCAGTACCATCTTATGCAGATATTTTCCTCTATGACCTCACAACTTCCGACCAGGTTTTGTGATAAGAAAAACTATCACCTACAGCTGATTGGAAAGGCGTACTTGCAAGGATAAAATACAAAAAGGATTGAAGTAGAATTGTGACAGGGTGGGAAAAAATCAGCTTAGCTAAGCTTGGCTTTTATTTTCTATCATGTCTAAGATCAACATATACATGGAGGTAAGAGAAATCAGAGAAAGGAACCCATTTAAACCTTCTAACTACAAAATTACACACAAACATGTGTTTGACTTTACTGATTGTGAAAAGTTTGATTCAACTCAAATAAATCTGAAAATGTGCCTTAAATAGATGATGTTATTTTCTGTATTGTGGCAGGATTCACACCATCTTTAACCCTGTGCATGGAAAGAAATAATTTAACTTAAAATTCCCCTTTTAAAAACATTTGTAGGTGTGCTGACAGTTCCAAGTCCGACATCTCATAAATGACCTTGATAGAATTTATTTGACTAAAACTATCTAAAATGAGCTACAAAAAAATAACAAAACAAATTTTTGGCTAAAATGTAATGGTTATTGCAAAAAATCGATTGTGTAGTGTATAATAATTTTATTTATATATATTGATCTATTGTGTTATTTCCAGGTTGGAGAAAAAAAATGACCATTCCTATCTCAGGCTAGTGAATGTCCAATGAACAGGTGCCTGTATTTTGCAGAAATGTATTTTCTCTAATATATTTGAGTATCTATGACTAAGAGTTTTATCTAAGTTGACAAATGTTTCTCATTTCACAGTGAGATTATGTGTGAACATATGTATACACACTCCTATATGTGTGATATTAGCAGGAGAGTTAAGCCAATTTGCTACTTGTTATTATAAAGACAAGATTTGTGGTATTTTTTCATATGAGAAGATTTAGAAAGAGAATGCTATAGAAAACCCACAGTTGGCAGAAGTTAAAGGTGCATTTGTGTAATATTAGACAATAGAAATAAAAAAAAAGATTATAACCAAAATCGTAAATAGCTGAATTTAATTTATTTCACAAAATATAAAGCCAGGAAAAGGAATATTAATAACATCTTCATGAATGTTATGAAATTATTCTTTCTTTTCCAAAGATAAACAATATTTGAAATGATAAGTGGTTTCTTTTGTGCAGTTTATCATACTATAGCAACAATAGGCTATCTGGACAAATCATTCATAATACTCCACAGTCATGTTAGCTTTCTAAAAATTCCAACCTTGCCAGAAATGTTTCTTATACTGCTTCATTTTTCATCAAGAGAGACTGTACATTTTTTCTTTTGTCCAAAGATTACAAAATAATTTAAGCAAACCATTACTTATAACTGCTGTTTAAGAATGGTAAAGTATTGTCTAATTAATACTATCAATAAGGCTGCATCAGAGAAGACATATGTGCTTTGAAATGATGGAAACAGTCACACAGGAAAAGAGCAATCTAGTTTAATATTTAATCAGAGAATGTGATCATCAGTTACGTTCTCTGTGAGCCATCACTCACATGCATACAAAAGCACTAGATTAGCTTACTTCAACCCTGTAGTGATAGGTGGTTTTTGTCAACTTGACACAATGTACAGTGACCTGGGAAGTGATTCTGAATGAAGAATCGTCTGGATTGGGTCAGCCTGTGAACATATCTGTGAGGAATTTTCTTAGTTGGGCTAACTCATGTGGGAAGGGTCACCTAGAAAGTGGGTAAACCAGTTCATGAACAGGACATTGGACTGTGTGCAAGAGTGGAGAGTTGAGTGCAGGTATGCCCACAACATTCATTCTCTCTCTGCTTTTGACTGTGATGTGAGCAGCCACCTGACATTCCTACTGCCTTCAGGACTTCCTCGCTATGATGAACTGTAGCAGAATTGAGAGCTAAAAAGCCCTTTCTATCCAACATTGCTTTCGTCAGGATGTTTTACCTCAGTCACAGGAAATGAAACTGGGACATATGGAATAATCCCTTAGTCTCTGAGGGCTAAGTCCTTCTTTTCTAAACAATTTCATTCACGTTAAATGGTTTTAAAAAAAAAATCAGAAAAACCCTGGGTGTGATGTCAAAATGTCACATAAAGTAATTTAAGAGAAAAGGATTTGAATTGCTCAAACCCAATGTCTACATTATGGAGGCTTGACTCTCGTATTCTTGGTATTCATGGAATGCATCTTTATCTTCTATATTAGGAACTCATTTTGACATGGCCATACTGATGCAAAGTGGTGCTTCTTGAAATAGAAACAATGTCAAGAGCTCAAATACCATGGGGGATAATTGATCTTAATCATATACAGAATAGAAGAGGGAAATTTGTGTAGTTTGTAAATACATACTTCATTTAAATTTAAATTGGATACACATGAGAAAAATTCTGAAAACAATGCCAAGCCAGTCAATCACATAAAAACTCAATCAATGCACATAAGAGACAATGGCTCTGCGTCTATGTTTTGGTTTGTAAAAATGATCTGGCTTCTAAAACTCTGGATAATGCCCTAACATAACATGCAATTATTTTCAAGCTTCGAGTTATGGCTCAGTCGTTAAAGGCTAGGCTCACAACCAAAAATATAAAAGTTCGAGTTATTTAAAAAGGGGGATTTCTTTGACTCATTCTAATAAGTCCTGGAGAAAGCCAGAAATATAGTTTGCAGTCTTCTAGCCCAACATTATAATAAGACTATGGAAAACAATTCTAATACAAGAGTCAGTAGGTTAAAAACACAGAAACAGCTCTTCTGTAAGATACATTATACAGTGACCCAAAATTTCGATTTCCTCCTCTGAAAATTAGAGCTGTATATGAACCCAGAACAGAGGGCTAGAGTCAGAATTAGTTATCATGGCAAATCTAAAACATCCATACAAGGCCTAAAAGTAGAACATAGTTCATAAGTGTTAACACAAAATGGTGATTAGTTGAACAGGAAGGAGATAGACACATCTTCAGATGAGTAGATAGGACCAAGAATTGCTGAGGTTTTCAAACAATTCATTTGGTGATACTTGACTTTGGATGCTCCTTTCCATTTTGATATTTCACTGTGAAGATGCTTGGTGATTACTGCACTCAAATATGTGTTCTTTTATTCAATTGGCACATGAATGGCCTGTGATAAGTACTGAACTTGGCATCTATAATTATGATTTCTTCCTCATTTGTTTTGTAGGTTAGTTTCATTAATTTTAATCAAAAAATAGGATCTCACTCTGCAAGTTAGGCTGCACTCAAACTCACTACATAGTCCAGGTTGTCCTGGAACTCACATCAATCATGGTGCCTCATTATCATACATGCTGAGATTTCAGGCATGCATCTACCATCTTGGCTCCAGTTTCTTTTTTCTTAGAAGCAAAAACTCTCTCTCTCCTTCTTTCTTTTCCTCTCCTCTTCCTCCCTCCCTTCCATCTCTGTGGCAAACAGTAACAAGCCATGAACTTAAGTACTTGAAAGAAATACTTCATGTGAAAAGTGTCTATTTCCAATTTGGCCTGAGTCTGGAAGGCATTAAGCTAGAGATTTATTTCTTATATGTCTGACTAGATGTAGCTCTATCAAGAGAATATCATAATGATCCTATTCCTGAATTTTAGTTTGAGATAGACAGTCACTGGAAAATGAATTTCTTTAATACATTTGTGATAGTATGTCAATCATTGAGGGTCAAGATGACTCAGTGCTAACTAAAGAACGTGCGTGCCTGTCTCTGAAGTATTTCAAGTCTGCCCAGGCTCAATGTGTTTCAGCAATAGTGTGTTAAATGCAGGATGCTAAAAAAGAATGAGTGTACAGACAGATTGTGAATTCCTGGATTATGCATCTGTTATTATAATGAGCCAGAATTTGTCTAACCTATTCTTGTATTAGATTATTTTTACAAGAATAGAGATTGAGTTCCATATGCTGTGGTAATTATACTTAAGTGACTCAAACTTTTCTCTGCTCATCTCTTTGTCAGGAGTATACACATTGTTTCAGTGACTTTGCTTTGAATAAAAGTACATGTGATCCCAAGAAACTTTAAATATTGCTACTTTATAGTAGCCCAATATCTATCTTTATGATTAGACTTTGCATCATTGACTAATAATCTCACTAAATGCCTCACTAGTAAAATATGACCTTGTACAAATAAATAGCTCTACTTCTTTATTAAGAGATTAAGAAATTTTTACATGAATATAAATTTGTATCTGAACATAAGGTATAAATTATTAACATGTATTTAAAATATATCCCTGGACCAAAGAGTTATCTGAGTATCTAATAGTATATATTGTTCTTTCAGAGAACTCATGTTCTATTCCCAGTACCCACATTTAGTAGCTCATAACTACCTATAACTGAAGCTATAGGGGAAAAGAATACATCTGGCCTCTGTGAGTACCTGCACTCATGTTCACACCACACAACACAAGGAGAGAGAGAGAGAGAGAGAGAGAGAGAGAGAGAGAGAGAGAGAGAGAGAGAGAGAATTAAAAATAATACACTATATAAAAATAAAATATATTCTGTCAAGCATAGTGGTGAATACTTATACTCTTAGCCTTCAAGAGTCTGAAATAGGGGTCTTACAAGTGCAAAAGCACTAATGTTCACTTATCTACCCACCTTCCCAATATGTATAAAAAATTTGTGTGTGTGTGTGTATATATATATATATATATATATATATATATATATATATATATATAAAATTTCTAAAGGTCTTATAATAAAAACCAGGGGCCAGATATTGGGGTAAATGCTAAAAGATCAGAGAGAAAGGAACAAGCCACAGCTCTGTTCTCACCAACTCCTCAGCCTGAAAAAGCCCTTAGTTCCTATCTCCTCATGCCTTATATACCTTTCTCTGCCCTGCCATATCACTTCCTGTCCCAACCTCTATAGTACTGGGATTAAAGACATGTGTGTTTCCCAAGCAAAGGCATGAGGTCTCAAGTGCTGGGATTAAAGGCATGTGATTCCCAAGTGCTGAGATTAAAGGTATGTGCTACTACTGCCTGGCTCTGTTTCTCTCCTAGACTGAATCAATCTCATGTAGTCCAGGGTGGCTTTGAACTCACAGAGATCCAGACAGATCTCTGCTTCTCAAGTGCTAGAATTAAAAGTGTATGCCACCACTGCCTGGCCTCTATATTTAATCTAGTGGCTTGTTCTATTCTCTGATCTTTAGGCAAATTTTATTAGGGTACACAATATATCACCATACCTTTATTTATATATATATATATGTATATATACATATATATATAAACAATCTTTAAAGATAAAAACAAAACATATCCTGTGAGGCATGCTGGTACATGCCTGTAATCTTAACCTTCAAGAATTTGATGCAGGAATCTTATGAGTTCAAGGCCAGCATGTATAATATAGGGAGATCCTTTCACAATGAAATAAAATAAAATAAAAAATTTTTACGTTCCATGTTACTGGTTCTTTGGAGAAATACATTATCCTTGTAGCTATGCTTTGTAAAATCTAATGTAACAAAACAGTGTTGATGGTGACAATAAGTTTTTATCATTACAATGTACACATGACACATTAAGCCATGTTCTAAGTGCTTTGCTGGTCTCACAAATGTTCCATTATCAATGCCATTGCAGAGATGAGTAACTGAGAGCACAGAACATTAGTGTGACATGCATTAGGCTGCATAAGACATCCGGATGGAACAAAGGCTCCAGACTACCCCCTTAACTATAATTTATAACAACCATTTCCATATTTCTCTCAGACTTAGCTGCAAGATATCTAGGTTGAGCATCACTGCTCTAGTTAAAACCTTTCATTGGCAGCTCATCTGCTCAGAGCCCCAATTCGTGATTCTCAGAAAGGAATGTAAACCCTTCATCATCAGGTCACTCAAAAGCAGCATGCTCTGTATATCAGAAAGAATCATGGGGGCTTCAATTCACTCCAGGGAGTAAAGACTTCATCCCAGAGAGGTGAGCCTAGATGTAGCAGTATTTCAATAGTCTCTCTTTTTGCTTTTTTATTCCAAGAACCACTGCTGTTCATATTTAGTGTAGGGATCTGTGCCTTTCTGATGTCATGCCATTACACATTGATTCCCAAAGTTCAAAATGTCCTTTTCCTTTATGTGTTTTCCATACTAAGTTCAGATGTAGCTCTTTGGAGGAGCGTTTCTGACTTTTGCAGTCATAGTTCACTGCCTAAATTTTGCCCTGAATTGTTAAGTGTGAATGCATTATCCAAGCTTATTACAGTAAAGAGTTGAGGCCTCTCTTATGGGATCTTTGAGAATTATTACAATCTGCCTGTGAATATTCTGCTTGGAGAGGCATGTGAAATCAAAGAGTCTAAGGAAAGGAGCATCCCCATGCTGTGCAGGGAGCCGCCTCACAGGAGCAGTGCCCAGGGATTCAAGCAGGTGCTGAGAGAAAGGAAGGACTCATAATCAGGGACCTTTGTTGGACATCAAGGTAGAGTTTGCCAGTCAAGGTTTAAGGAAGTTTCTGTCATACATTTGAATGACACTAGGTCATAGTTGGTGTATAGAACAAAGGGAACGTTCAACAAGCAGCCTCTATGACATTACTATAACTGGTCACCTGAACTATATACTACATATGAGGATACTAAGGAATCAGGAGATATGAGGAATTTTGTTGTGTATTATTTTACTATGAGAATATATCCTTTTCTCTTCCCTTTCAAACCCTCCCATATACCTCTTCTTGCTCTCTTTCAAATTTATGGCCTTTTAAAATTGTTGTTACATACATATATGTACATATGTATACATATGTATTTAAAAATATTACCTGCTCATTCTGTTAGATGTTATTTATATGAATGTTTTCAGGATTGAACACTTGGTGTTGGATAACCAATTGGTGTGTTCTTTTCTGGAAAAGGTTATTTCTCCTGCTCTCAGCATTTCTTAGTTGACTGTAGTTCTTTGTGTAGGGTTAGGGCCTCATGGTCTTTTACCCATCTACTTTGCTGTAACTATTGTTTTCCTTGTTCAACTTGTGTTTAGGCAATCGTAGTTGAAAAATTCAAAATACCCACAGTGTGATCACTCTTCTGTCTTCCCACACATAGAGATCGCTTGAGAGGGAAATGATGGATTTATCAACTGTCAGAATTATGAGCTAATTCACTATTTTTACAGAAATTTCCCATTAATGGCCTGAAGCACATAGCAATCAGCACTCATAATGAGGTAAGGAAAACAAAGTAATAAGAAATTAAATAGCTCCAAGTCAAGCTTGTGTCACTGTCAGGGTTGGATTCACAGCTACTTAAACTCAAGGTTACCACTGTGCACATCTCTGAGATCTGAAACCTTCCCTCCATGCATATTCAACATTGGCTCTCCTGTTGCTAGATTCTATAGCATTCATCCATATGGTTTTGGTGGGTGGGGAAGAGCTGGCTTCTTCCTTTCCTCAGAATGAACTGTTCCACTGGCCTGAGGCTGCAAATCACTCTTTGAGAGAGGATACCAGAGAAGGAAAGGAATTTGAAACCACTGATACGTATTTCAAAAAAAAAAAAATGTAAACCCCAATGAGTTATATTTCTGTCCTATTCTATAAACGCTACTTATCTCATGATTTACTTATTCTTGGGACAGACCCATCACATCCCCTGAATTCAGGTATCTCTGTATGATAACATCATGATAGTTAATGTTATAAAGATACTCAAATATATTAACTTAATTCTAGCTGCATAACTAAACTATAGTCAAGACCACTAAGATAAATGCATCAAATATGATTGGTATTTGAGATAATTATACAATTTTTTCATGTATTCCAACTGTGCCTAAGCAGGTACTTGGAGGAACTTTGAACTAAGAAATTTCATAAAGAATACATATTTCCGGCTCCAAGATCTGAACAAAATTGCTCCGCAGAAAGCCCAGAAAACTTGATATTCCAATGTTATTTCACTGTGGGGATTCTGATATTCATCTAAGTGTGGCCACTGGTATTAGACCTTCCAAAAGGAGAACATCTTCAGTATCTCTGGGCCTTTAATCAAAGTGGTGACCCTGGGTTGAATCCTTCCACATATCATGTATCGGTGTTGGCTGCAGCTGTTTGTTGCTTTGTCATTTTCTGTTTTCTGCGATTGGGTTTGGGACCAGTTGTGCTCAGTGACATTATTTAGACACTCCACATTTGTGAATTATATGCAGAGATGCTGTCTGCTCTAAATTTATTCTGCTATAGTTAGAAAACAAATCACTAAAACATGCTTGATGAAAACTCTGAGACACTGCTACAACTGTTGAAGAAGTTTTTGAATATCAGCCAAATTTCAAATGAGAAAACAGTTGTTAGTGTCAGAAATATTTTGGAAGTGTCTGGTAATTCAAATTTAGCAGAGAAGGTAATTTTACTTATTGAACAAAAGTGATTTATAAATAATCTTGGGAAATTAAGCATCTGGACTCACTCAGGACTTGCCTATTCCAGGATTTTTAAATGATTCCAATGCCAACTCAAAATAAATCTGAACATTTAAGATAATTTTACATGCCAATAAAGCCTCACTCAGTTGCTGTTAAGAACTTCATGTTATCTGTGTACATTATCATTTTGTTGAAAAAAATTAGGATCATGTTTATGATATTTGTATATTTGAAGTCACTCCATCATTTAATTTTAAATTTAAGCCAACAAATCCTCAGATACATTATTTCAAAGTGGCAAAAACCCTGTGTTTCTGGCAAGTAATCATCATACTTTTTATCAAAGCAGGCACTGGGAGAGTAATTTGGCTAGGATCTTTTGATTTCTGAAAACTAGTTCAATACAAAGTATAGAAAACTCAATCACGGGGTTAGAAAATTTGCTGAGTGGTTAGAGTATTTGTTGCTCTTTCGGAGAACCCAGGTTTGATTCCCAGCATCCACGTGGTGACTTATAACTATCTGTAACTCTAGTTCCCAGGGATTTGATGCCTTCTGACCTCTATAGGTACCAGGCACATGCACACAAAATAGTCATACACATAGCATAAAACAAATAAATCTAAAAGAAAACAATTAAAGAACTACCAGATTGAGCCATTGAGACTGTAACATTTAATGAGGTGGGAGAAAGATCAAAGATAAAACAACTACAAGAATATAATGAAAAACTAATGACTTGGGAAGTTCTATAGAAACACAAACAAAACAATGACTTACTTTGTTTCTTAGTGTTTCAATCAAGGAGACATATTTTTTATTATTATTATTTTTAATTACCAGAAAATGTTCATCATTCTTTGACTCAAGAATGTATAAACTTCTAAAGTGTGAGTCTCTATGTAATTGAGGACAAGATTAATACTCTTTGAAGCTGCTATTAAATCTATTCATAATCTGCAATCCCTAGAGATTTATTGCACAGTTATTATATGAAGTTGCTTCTTGGCAAGTTATCTGTGCACCCAAGACAGTTAGAAATATCTTTTGCTTAAAATCAAAGCTACATAGGAAGAGAGAGGTGAATTTACTTTCTCTAACTCACATTATGTGAAATAGGCAAAGGAATACACACACACACACACACACACACACACACACACACACACACACAATTTTTTAACCCATGGACTGTATTAAAGAATACAGAAACAGTTCTTGTGAGTGATACTTTGGTTTGGTGTCGTTTATACTTCCATTTTGTCTTTGCGTTCACTTTAAAGCATAGGATTTGTTAAAAATTGATTTACTTATTTTTGAGTACATGGGTGTTTTGCCCACATGTATGTCTGTGCACATGTATGTCTAAGCATGCAGTTTTTGTGCCAGCCAGAGAAGACATTATATATGAGACTGAGTTATAAATGATTGTGAGGCATGATAGGGGTTCTGGGAATTGAACCTAGGTTCTCTGGAAGAACAGCCAGTTCTCTGAGGGGCTTAAGCCATCTCCCCAGCCTATAAGGTATAGGATTTTGTTTATTTTAAAATAAGGCTAACAGTAACATTTAAGAGATTAGTTTTCTTTCTTTGGTTGTTCACTTCTTGCAGTATCAATAAAGGGTTTTGCTTTCTTTTTTACTCAGACGTCCAGAAGTCAGTTCTTTCATCTTTTTAATGTGGGTTTTGAAGGATGGGTTAATGCCTTTCATTGCTTTTCTATTTTACTTTGTAATTGTTGCAGTGAAATGGTTTGTGAACTCCAATTTGAAGGATTAGGCCAGCCGATGCATTTGTTGTAGTGTGTGCACTACATAGAACTTTAATCATGTCTTCTCATTTAGGGGCAGTGTCCTGGAAGAAGAAATAGTTTGGAGTTTTCATGACTTGACTTTCAGCCATTTTCATGAGCTAGCAGACTGACAAAAAATATCTTTTTAACCTTTGGGAAGCTAGTCTGCCTGCTTGTATTTAGATATGTTCCTTTAGGCCTAAAAATATTTTAATTTGCATATCACATTCATCTGCATATTATAACTGGAGTTGCAAGAGAGTAACCTGACTAAAGCTTCGATTCGTCAGTGTTTTGATGCTTTAAAACATACAAAGCCTTATACTAGACATTCATATCACTTTTAAAAAGGAAAATTATGTCTCTTACAATCTTTCCACCCCCTCGTCCCTATTTGCTGAGCCACAGGTGCAAGAATTTTTATGTTGATTCATCCGTTGGGGCTGGGCTCCCCACAACTGTTGGTCTCTGGATTGCGTCCAGTTACATTCTCCTGTGAAGGTCTCCATTTGCTGTAAAGGAAAGCTTCTTTGATGAGGGATGAGAGCTCAACTTATCTGTGGGTGTACGGACAAGATTTAGAATATAGTAAGGAATTATGCTAGTCTAACCAAGTGGCCGTCATACATTCTATTCTAATGTCCATGACCTCACGACCCCTGAGAAGCTGACTGAGTTTCCAGTACCATGTATGATTTCCCTAATGTTGACTGGACCTTAGGTCCAGTTAGGGAGCTATTGGTCACCTGGAATGTGTAAATGCCACTTATTGTACCTTTATGCACATCTTACCAGGCTGATAATTGTCATAGTTCATAGGTATTACAGAGATGGATAGGACTGTTCAATTGTTTCCTTTCCTTGACAGCTTGCACAGTATTTTCTGGAACCATAGAGGATTATAAGTCATACCCAGCTCAACTCATCTGAGTACTGTTCTAAGTGTGTAATATCTTCATCAATAGAGATCTACTCTCAACCCCTGAGAGGCAACCAAAGGCTATATCAATAATACATATTGTCAAGAAGTGTGCTGTGATATAGTATCTCCTGTACTGCTACATATACAAGACTGGAACAATGGCAAAATCAATTGTAGGCAAAGTTTTCCCATCCCAGGAGCCACTTCCAAATTACCACACGGAGACTTATGTCAATAGTAAATGCTCAGTCAATAGCTCAGGTTTATTACTATCACCTACATTTTAAATTAACCCATATTCCTTATTTACATTCTGCCACATTGTGGTACCTTTATTAGCATGGCACATTCATCTCGCTTCTCTGTGTCTCTTCTCAACTCTCTGACTCCGCCCTTCTTTTCTCTGTATCCTCTATTTGATCACCCTGCCCATACCTTTTGTCTGGCTATTGGCCAATCAGTTTTTATTGGCCAATGAGAATAATACATATTCACAGTGTACAAAAGGATTGTTTCACATGAGTCAATGGGCATGTTAACATGGAAGGGGGATAATTTCACAGAGTCCTACCCTTAGATAAAGGGCTTATATGCAATAAGTGACTTCTAGGAGAAGGAGAATTGGACTCTCCCCTGGATGAGTCTCCTTACCAACTTTCCAATACAGATTGTCATCCTTGAAACCATATACAAAGAAACAATAACCTTAGCAAGCTGCATGCGTGTGCATGTGTGTGTGTGTGTGTGTGTGTGTGTGTGTGTGTATACATGTATGAAACAAAAATAAAATGTTATTAACCTGAGTGTAGAAGAGTATGGAATGGGTTTGAGGGAGGGGCTGAAGGGAGGGAAGAAAGTGATGTAGTTCTACTTCAGCTTTCATTTTTAAAAAGTGAAACTTCAAAATAAAAGGCAAATATTTCAATTCAATATATATCTGCAGGTGGCTCCATGTGCCAAAATTTGATGTAACCTTCTGTTATTTGTTGGCTTAGAAATTACCAATACAGAATTTTAGAGCCTAGTAATCCAACAGTTCTTTTCAACACTTAAAAATATGTGTTAAATTCATGTAAATATATTAATTTAAATGCCGATTTAAAGTAATAAAACAAATTAAATTATTTTAATTACATATGAGAATTTATATTTTAAATTGCTACTTAGCATAAACAACTTCAGAATCTGTTTTTCTAATGTCAATATATGAAACAGTAGTAATATATATTTTTAAAAAAATAGGAAGATACATAAAAAAATGAACCCAAATATTACTTTTAAATTTTTGCTATATTATATAAAACATAAACCAATTATAGAACTGAAAATTCCACACTAAGGATTTTTTGCCTTCCATTGAAATACACCTCCCAAAGCAGCTAAAAGGATGGAAATCAAAATTTAAAACAATAGAAGGCATTAATTTGAAGAAATATATGGGCACTTGCATATTTTAAGTGTGACAAAATATGACTGAAAACATAAATTTATGGTCATATGACTAACTGTGAATGTTTTAGACTATGGCAAATCATCTTTGATCATTTTAAAATGTTTGCTACATTTTTCACATTAGGTTTGGTTTATGCCCCAAAATAGTATTTTCTTAATCATGAAAAATTACTACTTCTGCAAAAGATTTTGTTTTATCACAGATGTGATTATTTTAGGAAATTATATTCGAGACCTATAAACTTGTTAATAACAAATGGAGTTATTGTGTGGCAGTATAAACAACTGGTCTGGGCTAATAGGATGGCCAGCAAGCATAGGTTTTAGAGACTTCATTCCCTCTTGTTTAGAAAAGGCCTGTATCTTACTGGAATGATGTTCTGAGTATTGCGAATGTGGATTAACGACATCATGATACAAGTCAGAAACACAGATTTCCTCATTTTTAAGTACATTTTGAAACAGCACACTGAACCTAAGTGTATCTCTGTTTCCTTTGTTCGGTACTCGTTTCCATAAAGGGCCATGAATACTACTGATGACAGAGTTTGTGCCCTTGTCAACTCATTTTCTGTTATGAGTTTCCAAGTTGCTGTATTGGTGTTAAATTTGTTTAAAGGAAGAATTAAAAACTCAAGTAAGGGCTAGAGAGATGGCTCAGAGGTTAAGAGCATTGACTGCTTTTCCAGAGGTCCTAGGTTCAATTCCCAGCAATCACATGGTTGCTCATAACCATCTGTAATGAGATCTGGTGTCCTCTTCTGGCATATAGGCATGCATGCAGGCAGATCACTATATACACAATCAATAGTAAATAAATAAATAAAATAATATAAAATAATAAATGTTAAAAAACTTGAGTAAAATAAGCATTAATCAGTGACACAAAGTGCTGAATGTTGAATTCAGTTTGTGTAAGTTTAAAAAAAAAACTTACAAGAGGTTAAGTAAAAGGCAGCACACAACTACATTCCACACTCTGCCAAAGAAGCCAAGTAGTTGGTGAAGAATATGGAGAAGTTAGAATGTTCAATAGAAATTAAATTGGCAAGCACATTCAATAATTGTAAGTTGTCTCATGGGGATCTGAGGAAATTAAAGTAATTAAAACGTCTGGTAAAACAGAGTGAAAAAAAGTGAGAGCCTTCCTTTTTCTTTTCTTTTTTTTTTAATATGTAGCTTCACACTGAATGGAGGGTGACCTGCAAGGTCAGGCTTAGGCGGCGGATGTTAGCTTCTCAGGGGCCATGCTCAGGTTCATGATCTTCAAGAGTGCTCCCCAGCACCATTCCCCATAGTTCATCTTCTGCCTCCTCTCTACAAAACTTCCACATTCATCTTGCATCTCTGAACCTGTGGAGATCCTTGTGATATAAATTATATTGGTAATTTATAGTAAAAATTCTATTATATTCTCATGATTATTTGTGTGCTTGTTAAGAGCTGATCCTGAGAGCAAAATATAGGCTCTCTCTTCTCAGACTCAATTATATTTTTCTCAAGTATCTTTCCTAGATCTTTTCGGGGGGGGGTAGGCTGACCCCTGCCTCTCTGACACAGAAGAGGGTGAACAGCAAACTACTCAGAGCCTTCAAACATTGTGCTCTTGAGAACAAGAGAGTGATCCATTTCCATAGAGGTTAGTATTGTTAATTCTCTGGTATAAAAATGCCTGTAGTAGAACAAGTATCAAGGACTTCTCTGTTCTATCCAATGCTCTGTCCTATCTGGAAATCTTCCAGTCAGGAATAATAGTGAGATAGGTTCACAAACTTCCCTGGTCATTTCTGCTGCAGATTATAAACACCTGATTTGAGGGTGTTATTTTTGCTTGCTCTCCCAATGGAGCTACTCCAGTTGCTTCTACTGAATGTTGTAAGTATCCAATTTGATGTCTTGATACCTACTACTTGCTACTTTGTTTTTTATTTCTCCTTGCTACATGCTTACTTACCTCACTCACTGCAAATCCAAAGCATGGCTCTTCTAGATCATTCTTTTATCTTAACAGTCCTAGTATCTGTCTTTTCAGTACCCAGTGCCTCTTTATCTTTACTATGACTGAATGCAGCTTGCTGTATGCCCACACTGAGCCCAAATCTTGATTGATTTTGTCTAATCATAGAAACCTAATATCCCTTTTACAAGAGACTCAATTATACCCAAGGAGATTACATAAATTTATGCTAGAAAAAAATGTATATGTCTTGTCAGTTTTATGTTAGACTGTTGGTTAGATCACACTTTAGCAGCATTAGTAATCCTTGAAAGCGTGTACTTTTTCTAGTTTGTTAAATATGTACATACATAGAAATATATAAATATAGTGTATTGAGTCCATTTAGTATTACTTTATGTCTATGTTTTTAAATGTGACCACTTGGTATAATTAATTGGGTGGGGGTAGAGGGTTCATCCCTGAGGGAGACTAATTTTCCTCCTCCCAGTAGTCATTAATCACCTCATCATCTAGAGGTAAGGCATTGTTAGATTTCCTTGCTCCATGATGGCATGTTGGTATTGCCTTTTTTCAGGTCTTATTTAGTCAACTATATGGTTGAGTTTAATAAGTTCTGTATAGAAGATGTAATCTCACAAGCAGCTTTCTGGTCCTCTGGTTCTTTCCTTCTCCCCCCTTTTTTTTTCCCTTGCCCCCTCTTCAGTGATGTTCCCTGAGCATTAGCTGTAGGGTTGTGTGGTAAATCTATCAATTTGGCCTGGGTACCCCATGGTCCGTTCTTAGTATTTCGACCATTTGTAGCTTGTTATCTTCTCTGTGTCTGTAACAACAAGATATCTGTTTGGTAAGGCTCGGGTTACACTCATCTGTGGGTATAAGGATGAGTAGCAAGGACTGAGTTAGAGATTATTCTAGCCTGGGAAAGCAGCAATAGTAAGTTCTACTCTCAGTCCCATGGTACGACCTTACATGGATAGTGGGCTAAATGTCCTGTGTCAGGCGTGAATCTCCTCCCATTGAGCAGGCCTTAATTTCAATTAGACAACTCTTGGTTACCTCTAAGACGTAAGTGCCACCACTTCCCCTTTTGATATCTTGTTATGCTGTTCATTGTTGTGATTCCCAGGCATCACAGCTGGGTATGACTACTGGTGAAGTGGACCTCCATGACAAGTTATCCTATTAATCACCAGAGTTGATTATATCAATTTGACTGGATGCACAGGCATTCTTTCTCTCTTACCAATCCTTGTGTGTTTCTTCTGAGACTGTGCACTAGGATGACCTTCCTAGAACAAAGGAGGACTGGTCTTTGGTCAAGGGTATGTGAATATCTGGGCTATAACTGCTATAACTTCCACATAAGCTCACATAGGAACTTTTGAAACAAAGTTACACTTCCATAGTCATGAGCTTAACCTCCACAAATTCAAACAAAAACATTTTAAAACTTGTGATTATTTAAGAGCTTTTGTATTGGGTATCATAACTAATCTACAGATGATTTGGAGATATATAGAATGATGTACTTGGGTCATACTCCAAACATGTGATACTTCATATAAGTTTCAACTATCTGAAAGATTTTGATGTCTGGGAGATATTGGGTATACTAGAACTAAACCCTCAGAACTAGAACAAGGGATATATATATATTCTTTCTGAGAAAAACTGCTTAAAAAGGGATTTATTTTTTTTATCTGTGTGTGAGATTATAAAGTCACAGAACAAACATCAACATTTCTAGGATGTTGAAATGGAAGAATATTAAGAGCTCAAAATTGGAAGTTCCTAGATCTGGTCCTAAATAAACAATAAACATTACATGACATAGGCTGTATTAATTCCTGATTACATTCTAAATAGTATATTATCTTACCTCTAAATTCCAAGCTATTAATAAATTGTACTCTAGGCTTTTACCATCCTTATGCACCACATACATGAGCCCATACATACACATACAAAATCTTTTTGGCACTGCCCATTTGCCTTATAATATGTTAACTTAGACTCTCATCTTTTTCCTGTAATAGTTTATTTTCATGACTTCTCAGGGATAAGTCCAAATGTTACACTCTCCAGGCACCTTCTTTGATTATGTTAACAGTACATGTATGTACACATATTCATGTATATATATACATATATATGTATATATATACACACACAAAAATATATGTATAATAACTGTATCGGATTTTCCTTCTTTTCTTAATAATCTGTCATATTTTTGAACCAATATTACCACTGCCTTTAACTCACATAACATATAACTATGTGTGGCACATAGGTTGTTCTCAGATAGGCATCTAATTATTTGAAATCCATTGAGAATAAATGTCATTTCTGTCAGAAGTTTGAGAGAGGTGAGATTCTGCTTTCTTCCTGCTAAAATTAATCAAACTGTGAATCGTAGGAAGCTGTTGGGAGCTAACACTCTGTCTATAGGTAACATCTAAATAAGGACAGTTAGGCTATGAGAGGAACCACATAATATCTCCAATGCTTAAAACTCAAATTAGGGTGTCTGAAACTGTTTTTGTTTAAGTCTATACCCTTAAAAAACTTGATCTTAAATCATGTCTAAAGAAAAGATCCTAGCCTCTCTCTGACAGTTTTCTGACTATCTAGGTAGATCTCATTTCTTTTGCCCATGTGTAAACTGCCTGGTACACTGTCTGTAAGCCTGGAAACTCACTCAGCACATTTTTCTTCTTTTTTATTTAGTAGACACATCATAAATATCTGCTGAAATAATAGAAAAATCACAAAGTCTGTATATTTTGGGATGGCAGCCAATTTTGATATTTTCTAAGAATTTCCTTAAAATCACATCATAGACTGAAAGTGCCATTCTCTTTTGAAACCTATTTGCAACTCAGGGAATTTTATGCAGAACCTGCTCCTTCACCACAGCTTTTCCTAACCTGTGCTTCGGAGTCATTGAAAAATTCATGCATTCCTTCTTGTGACCGGTCGGAAACTGCAAACAGCTCCCATGCTTTTCCTTTGCTTTTGCTAAAGGTTCTTGTTCTCTTACTCTCACTCTTTCTTTTCCTTATTCTCCCTTTCCTTATTGAACTCTCCACCTCTTTCTCCACCCCTTTCTTTTCTCTTTAGTGGCCATTGCTGAGTAAGTCCATACTGTCCCTCCATTTTGAGCACCATTTATGGACTGACAGCTTCGAAACTGTCAGCACTGAAATGTGTACGTCTAGTCTGAGACCTTAATTAACATTTGGGATTTTAACTATGTCTATATCAAGTTCATATGTCTTTAAAAGTTCCCATTCTTATCCCCCAATCCTGCTTATCTTGCTTCCCCTCATTTGCTAACTCTCCCAGTCCCATAGATCGGAACTTTAGTCATCTCCAACTTTTCTTCTGTTTTGTTCCAAATCCATTTATGCAAGCCAAGCTAACCACTTCTCATTGCTTTTGTTTCAACCACTCAAGTCATCATTGCTCTCACCCTGGACTGTCTCCATAGACTCCCAACTTCTCATTATCACTCATATTCTCATATCATGTGCTCTCCTCTTGACATGATAAGAGTAACTTCAAAACTATACATGAATCAGATCATTCAGTTCAAAGCCCACCATGATCCTGTCTACTAAATGCTCTGTAAACATTTGGCCAACTAAATTCATACCCTTATTTTTAAACTCAGATTGATTTTTAAAACTATATACCTCCAATATGGCTGATGAAAATTAATTGAAAGTGAGACTCAATCCTGTTGATAGATTATAAAGCTCTGTCTCTCTGGCTGCTCTCACCCCTACTACAGACTCCTCTTCAATTATTTTAGCCTCCTACCTGTTTGTAGAATATATCAAATTCCTTCCTAAAGAGATCTTTTTTAAAAAAAAATTTCATCGACTTTGAATATGGCCCCTCATCTACCATCGCTAGGCCAGTGTCCACATGTCATCACCTGATAAGTTGTCTTGACATTTTAGAGGAAACTTATGACTTGCACACTTTATCCTTTTTGCTCTTATGTCTTTCTCTGCACCTCCTCTTTACTCTCTTCCTCTGCACTGTTTTACTTCTCTTCTCAATTTTTTTATTACTACCCTGTAGGAGGATTTCTTACCAAAAAGAAAAAATACAAAAAGAGGGAAAGAATGAAGTAAAAACATATAACTAGTTCTTTCAATTTTTCTGCTATTCACCTTTAAATTATCACACCCTGAACAAGGGTCTTACTTTTATCAGAAAACTTTTCCTAGAACTCACTTTGTAGACCAGGCTAGCTTCAAACTCACAGAAATTCACCTGCCTCTGCCTCCCAAGTGCTGGAATTAAAGGTGTGTGCTACCAACTCCTGGCTGCCTAACTGGTAAGTTTAATAATGACATTTTTGTTCAAGTACACCATGTGATTTGACAATATTCAGTCCCAATTACCCTTCATGAATTATGCCCATTATCTACTTCATGTCATATATGTGCATATATGAACGTCTGTACATACACTTAGCAATGATGATCTCCAATTACATGTATTTTCCTTTAAATGACAAAATCTTGCTCTTCGTGGCTGAATCAAACTCCACTGTATATATTCTACACTTTCTTTATCCATTCGTGTGTTGCTGGATATTTATGCTGATTCTGCAACTTATTGTGAACAGTGCTACAATAAACAAGGATGAGTAATTGAATACACTAAATATATATGAATATATCTTATAGATTGTACACTGCTATTGTTGTGAATGGCGTATGTTAAACAAGTGTTACAAAATGACATGCATAGCAAGTTTCTCATTGAGTCTGACCTCCTGCTTGCCCACACTGATACTGGCAGTATTCTGTCTGAATAGGGCAAGGCTTTCCCATAGGCAATGTGACTGACAATGGGACCAAGTCAAGTCTGTCCTTGAACAACCACGTCATCCTTAAACTCCAGCTGAATTATGTCTTGTGAATCTGTAATCCCATCATTCAGTGTTCTCAGTGTACATTGTTTCTTTTTGTGATGCCAGTGCCAATTGGGGACTCTATCTCCATATTCATAATGATGAATAGGTATGGAATACACAAAGACAGCTTTCAAGTTGCCCTGATGCACACCTCCATCTGAAGTGTCCAGAGGGCTCTGAGTTGTGTTTGTTGCTGGACCAGCCAAGATTATTGTTCTTGTCATGTGTGTTGAGATTGATACGAGGTATACTGACAGGTCAAAGTTGCAAAACTTCCACCTACATGTACCAGGTCTTTATTTTCTATGAAAAAGGAATTGTGTGGGTTTTTTTTTCTAAATTTTTTTCTAAATTTTCCATTTAGTTAACTGAATAATTTCTGTCTTCCCCCACCCTCCTTCACTCACCCTCCTTCCAATTCTGCATTGGCAAAATCTAAAATAGGGTGTCTTGAACTGTTTCCCAACCAAGACTAACTTTAGGAATTTTGTATTTATCTCTGTACTGTCGGATTTTGGTCCTAATCTCCCCATGCCACACAAGCGACTCTTTCCACAAGAAGCCTGCAGTTATCTAGCCCTTTCTTTGTGACAAGAACTTTTTTAGATATTACCAATCAAACCTCATTCACCTCTTGCAAACCCAGGAGGCACTTCTGGTCATCTCTCCATCTTATTAGAAGGAAACTGAGTAATAAAATGCCTGAACTCTGTAACCAAGTAAACTAGTAAACTGAGTCCATATTGAAATCCAGGCCAATCTAGATTCTATCCTGTCCTCTTAAGCTTCACTTAGGTGTTTTCTTACCAATGCTTACTAAGCGAATGTGCACATTTACCAAAGGCTATGATTCCAATCTTTGTGAAACCCAGTATCTCTTGCCGGTTATATTTTTTCCTTAGTCTCTGAATTACATACTGAATGAGTTTTAGAAACAAGACACCTTTCAGAGTGTGTAAAGAACCACACTTACCGTATATTGTGCCTTCTCATATGCTTAGGGGACTGGTTTCATTGAAAATCTGAGGTTTTTCATGATGAATAGATGTATCTAGGTTAACAAAGAAATGGAGGGGTGCTAGGCTGATTGGGTAATCATCAATCTGAGTTTCTTATGTTGATGATATCATCAACATATGAAAGCATAGTGCTGGACAATTCTAAAATATAACATCAGTCAAGAAGTTGGCTTCTCAGGATTTTTTTTTTTTACTCAGTTTCACAGAGGGCCTCAGGTGCTTGGTAGGGATGAATGAGTAATAGATAGGATGAATGGTCACCGGAAGAGGAGAAAAAAAGAAAAAAGATGGGATGCAATTTAACAAGTGGCTTAGAATGAAGACAGGGAAGAGGAAGAATTGGGCATGGATCATTGAGGTGCATCAATTTTCCTTCATTGCCTTTTGTAATCGCTAGCACATTGCAAGTAATACCTAATTTACTGCTCCAAACTCATGAGGTAATTTCATAACATCTATGTTTATATGTAGGGAAACAGAGTCTTGAAATTGTTTAACACATCTCCCAGTCACACAAACTAATCCCAGAATCCTACCTAGTCATGCTGGCCCCACCTCTCAGCTTCTTATGGCAATATACATTTCATCTATGCCTCCCAGTTCATAGGAAGAAACTACAGTTACTGCTCGGTTCTCATTCCTGATCTCTTTCTTGACTTACAGTCTGTATGTCCTAGAGCATTTCTTCCTTGTACCCTAATGAACACAATGATATCCAGTGATCATGTAAAATTCTATCTAAGGTATCTTGCAAAACATGGCTTTCTGGTGATTCTGTAGCCTTCTGAAGACATTGGTTTCTCCTCAATTCTTTGAATGTCTCTCAATTACAGCCTGATATAAAGACAGGGGAGATACCAGTTTTGAGAGGATCTGTGGTGAGTACTGGCTTCACCATCCTGCCTTTCCTGTGTTTACTAGTCAGGCTGCTAGGAACCCACAGTCATGAAAATCTGGAATTGCACCCTTACCTGCTAAATCCCCTTCCTGGGATCGAAATGTGTCTTATTCAGTCCAGCAGGCAGCAGCTGTCCTCTTGGTGAGTATGACAGACTAGGGAATGATTCAGTGGGGCTGTTAGGTGGAGTGAAGGGAGACTTGACATTACAGGAAGTGTGAGAAACTAGAGCAGGACACTTAGTGGAACTTCTGGCAATAGAGAAAAAGGTGGGCGAGTAGGCCATTAAGGTGGAGTAGGTGGCTGTATGCTTCATTGAAGGCAAATGAGTAGTTTGGGAAGCATAATTGGAATTGATCTCTGTGGCTTGTCTATAGGCAGAAGGTTGAGTAGGCATAAAATGAAGAGAGCTTGAACAATAAGAGAGAGGAGCAGCAGCAGCAGCAGGAGGAGGAGGAGGAGGAGGAAGAGGAGGAGGAGGAGGAGGAGGAGGGTGGCGGGGTAGCGAGCCCAAACGTCTAGGAAGCTTTCTTGGCATCTCTTTAGAAGACTGGTCTCCAAAGTTGTCACTTCACCAATATTAGTTAACAACTGAACTGGGGCCACATTTGCCCTGTAGTTATACCTCACAAGTCACCTACCTCATCCTGTGATGTAGTGCCCATTGTGACACATACTCTCCCTCTGGAACAGTGCTTTAGCCTAGCTACCCAGGGGACAGGCCGGGGTCTAGGAATAAGGGCAATCCTGTCCAATAGTATTGAGAAGAATGGGATGCACATAAGTCCCTGTTCTGGGATGAGATGGAAGTTGCCACTCTACTGGCCAGGACTGGTCCCAAGCATAGCTAAGTCTGTGTGCCCAGCTGGGGTATGGGAGTGCATTCCTGCACCAAGGGCTGGGAGAACTGCTAGAAATCAATGTTCTATGATGATTAATTGCATCTTTCAGCTCATTTTTATTGCTGAGTAAATACGTGATTAAAAATGGGATAACCTTGTCCATTGTAACAACAGTGCACACTAGGGAGGGAATATCATAGGCAGGTCATCCAGCTGGCTGATCTGCCTGCCTGCTTTCCTTCCTTCCTTCCTTCCTTCCTTCCTTCCTTCCTTCCTTCCTTCCTTCCTTCCTTCCTTCCTTCCTTCCTCCTTCCCTCCCTCCCTCCCTCCCTCCCTCCCTCCCTCCCTTCCTTTCTTTATTTCTGTTTTTTTCATGTTTTGTGTTAGAGTTTATTTATCCTAACAAGTCACTGAAGAACTTTCATCAGTGAGAAGCATAGTTTCTCTCTCTCTCTCTCTCTCTCTCTCTCTCTCTCTCTCTCTCTCTCT
>CABHPQ010158870.1:9428-51601 GCA_902168405.1 Peromyscus aztecus
AGAGAGAGAGAGAGAGAGAGAGAGAGAGAGAAAGAAAGAAAGAAAGAAAGAAAGAAAGAAAGAAAGAAAGAAAGAAAGAAAGAAAGAAAGAAAGAAAGAAAGAAAGAAAGAAAAAAGCTAGAAGGAAGGGAGGAAACAGGAAAGTCTATGAACTAGGTCATCATTTCCTTATGAACATCAAAGAAAAGGCTTCTGAGGTTTGTTGTTGGAGCTGCTGTTTGTTTTGGAGTTTTTTTGAGACAGGGTCTCATGTACCTGAACCTCACCTTGAACTCCTTACCTCCTGCTTCTGCCTCCCAGGTGCTGACGTCACAGGTGTGCATCACCATACACGGTTCCGGGGTTTGTTTTGTTGCTGTTCTTTGAGACATAGACTTGCCGTGTAGCCCAAAGTGAGCTCAAACTCACAACCCTCCTGCCTCAGCCTCTCGCAGGTTGGGATTACAAGCATGTGCTACCACATCCTGATTATTAAATTTTTACAAGGCCCGTACTTTGAAACTCCCTGCATTAAAATAAATGTGGCTTTTATGATCAATAATGCCCCCGGTCAGGGTAAATGCCGGGTCAGCCTGGCTTCTTGGATGTTCTCTTTTGACCCTGGCAAGCCCTTGAGAATGCCAAGTTTAACCACCTTAGTGATACAGGGCATCATCAAAACAAAACAAAACAAAACAAAACCTCAGCTGGTTCCTGGTTCAAGTAGAAGAGATTTTGAGTTTAAGGATAAAAGATCAAAATGCCTTAAACGAAGACCAGTATTTCACAGACAGTAGGATGAGGGGATGGGAACTGGCTATCTCTTAAAAAAGGAAAAAGACACTGGAATCAACATAGGCAATTTCTCAGAAATGCAGTAGTAAACAATGGACCATTATCCATTTCTAAACTCCATTCTGAGCATTTCCCAGCAGGATTAGCCTTGTGTCACTTTAGCAAGTATATCTGAGGACCGGGGGCCTCTCCTAATCCCTTGATGAACAGGTTAGTCTCTTTCAGGGGGTCTCTGCTTTCAATTAACTCTCTTTCAATATTAACAAGCCTGGCTGTGCCAGGTCCTTGTTGACAATGGAGTTGTGAGTTCTCTCTTATCTTTGCTCACTCGTAAAACTTCCTGTTTGGACACTGACTTTTTAACCTCAGTGTGCATTTTGCTTCATCACATGTAGTCAGATGATAGCAATCCTTAGAGACGGGACACTTTGCCCATGGCCTGGGAAAAGCCGGAGGAGACGGTCAGTGATTGGACAGGGACTGTGGTAGTGTTGATTGTCAGCTTGACGGGAGCTGAACTCAGTCCGGAGGTAAGCCACCAGGAACACCCGTGACCGTTTGTTTAGATTAGGTTAGCTTCTAGATATGACAGTAGTGGATTATCTTGATTAGACTGCCTGAGATGAGACATCCCGCCCTTTACAAAGGAGAGCCGTGCTGTTCTCTGGGCTTGGATCCAAGGCTGCATACATAGAGAGAAGGAAGCTGGCTGACAATGGGATTTATCAGTCTCTAATCCTGATGTGGGTGCACTGTGGCCAGCTACTTGAACTCCTTCACTCTCCTGCCATGATGGACTGTACCCTCAAACCGTGAGCCAGAACAAAGCCTTCCCATCCTTAAACTGCCTTTGTCTGGATAGTTTATCACAGCAACAGGAAAAGTAACTAATACAGAGGCTGAATTTCTATGTCTTCAGCTGTCGGATATCTGCATGTTAAGATGGTTTTGCTGCACTTTGTGACTGGAGTCTTTAGGGACTTAGGTAAAATACCTGATGTCAATAACCCTTAGAACTAACCGTAAGGTGGTCTAAGTTTGTTTAGCAATTTGCATTTTTAAATATATTTATCCTAGACGATTTTTACTTGAATTCATTTTTAAGATTGTGTGTGTGTGTCTGTCTTTCTACACAAGCTGGTATGCACCACATGCATGCAGGAGTCCTCAGAAGACAGAGGCTTCAGATCTCTTAGAACTGGAGTTACAGGTGATTGTGGGTCACCACGTGGGGCCTGGAAACTGCTCCCTGGTCCTCGGCCAGAGCAGCAAGTACTCTTAACTGAGTCATCTCCCCAGTCTGTCTTTCTCCTTCCCTCCCTCCTCCCTCCATCCCTTACTTTTTTTCTTTCTTTCTTTTTCTTCAAAACAGGGTTTCTCTGTGTAGCCCTGGCTGTCCTGGAACATACTCTGTAGACCAGGCTGGCCTCAAACTCAGAGATCTGCCTGCCTCTGCCTCCTGAGTACTGGGAATAAAGGTGTGTGCCACCACGACAGGCTCTAATTTTTATTTGAATCCTTAAAGTAGATAGAGTAGATTGTTTAGCTCAGAGAGATCCCTGGGTGCTATTCCTATTAATTCACTGGGAACAACTGTGCATGACATTAAACCGATGGGGAACAAGTGATTTCGTTTGGAGTAAGCTGGGGTGATTTAGGGTCCCTCTTAATCTCCTGCCTGGGCTTCTCAGCCTTCTGAAGATGGGAAGAGGATCCTTAGGTTGGTTCTGTTTGCTTTCTGGCCCTTGTAAACTGCCTTTGCCTCATGAACTGTGCAGTGTGTGAGAGAGACCTCCAGTGTAGAGCAGGTATCCTTCCCCTGGCATATGTCCCCTCCCTGTATGCTCCGTTACTGACTAATCAGTGGTTGAACCTTCCAGTCTCCTGACAGCAGCACCCCCATAGGATGAGGGGTTGGAGGTCAAACTCTAAGATGGGGTGATGTGTTGGCTTAAAAGTTGCACCTAGAGTCACGGAGATTTGAGGACCCCTGTTTGCTACAGCTCTGCTCTGGATTCTGTGATTTAGATACTTTTTGTTTAACTGGGCTGGCAAAGTTTGGTCTTTTTTTCCCTCTTTTCTTACTGAGATGGAGGTACATGTAGCCCAGGCTAATTTCAAACTCACCTATGTAGCCGAGGATCTAGTCTTGAACTCTTGGTCTTCCTGCCTCCAGCCCCCAAGCGCTAGAATGGTAGGCATCTATGCCCACTTCTGGTGGTAGCACTTTCTTATGGGCATTAGGGACCATAAAACATCCCCAAACTATGAGGGATCTGAAATAATAATGATTTATATCCCCAGAATGCGGAGTCAGTGGCTCTCAACCTATGGGTCATTGACCCCTTCAGGGGTCTCATATCAGATACCCTGCATTTCAGGTATTTACATCACAATTCGTAACAGTAGCAAAATTACAATTATGAAGTAGCAACGAAACAATTTTATGGTTGGGCGTCACCACAACATGAGGAACTGTATTAAAGCGCCACAGCATTAGGGAGGTTGAGAACCACTGGGCTAAGGGGACTGATGTTCTGCCAGTGCATCCAATGTTCTGGAAGGTCCCTGGTGTCTGGCCTAAGCTGCAATAGAGGAGAGACATCCAGGGGATTGGACAGTTCTGGCCTCTATTAAATGTAGGAGGAGGCTGCTAGGCTGAGGAGTTGGCTGATAGGTTAAGGCTCCTCTCTGCTTTGTCTTGTGTCTCGGGAGGACTTTTCAGGATCAGGTGACTTTGCAGGGACCCATCTCCCTCCCAGACACTTACCATGAGGTCCAAACATACTGTCTTCACCTGTTTCTGGCAGACCTGGAGGGAATGCTTGGGTGATGGCTTCTCCTCTCCAGGATCTGAGAACCATGGGGTAGAGTGGAGTACTCTGATCAAGACGCCTCTCTTCTGCCTGTGATCAGGTCAAGCCAGTGTGGGGGTATCTCAGCGAGTGCTATTACTCTATCTCTGGAGTGCCAAGCTGACAGAGGGAATTTCCAAGCCTTGTCTGTCTGAGTTGCCCTTGTCTGTATGCTCTAGGGGACATCACTTAAGTCTGTGTTGATGACACACTGGAGCCCAAGCAGACTTAAGAGCAAAGCCATTGGCAGGAAGGGGCAAGAGGAGTGGGAACTTTTTGCCTCTTCCAACATGCCTGTATGTCTGTGCACCATGTATGTGCCTGGTGCCCATGGAGACCAGAAGAGGACATCAGATACCCTAGGACTGGAGTTACAGACAGTTGTGACCCTCCATGTGGGTACTTGGAATTGAACCTGGGTCCTCTGGAAGAGCAGCCAGTGCTCTTAACCACTGAGCCATCTCTCCAGCCTCTACACTTACTTATTTGTGCATGGACATGCGTGTGTGTGTGTGCGCGCGCGCGCGCGCGCGTGCGTGTGCGTGTGAACATTAACCACCGTATATGTGTGGAGAACACCCAGGAGAGTCAGTACTCTCCTTCCATTATGTGGATCCAGGGGATTAAACTCAGGGTTTCAGGCTTAGTGGCAAGTGTGCCTACCTACTAAACCATCTCATCAGCCCCCAACCTGTTTTCCTCCTCCTCCTCCTCCTCCTCCTCCTCCTCCTCCTCCTCCTCCTCTTCTTTTATGGTTTTTCGTTGAGACAGACTCTATATCTCTTCAAAACTACATTTGTTTGTTTGCTTGCTTTTTGAGACAGGGTTTCTCTGTTGAACTCACTTTGTAGACCAGGCTGGCCTTGAACTCAGAGATCTGCCTGCCTCTGCCTCCCTGAGTGCTGGAACTAAAAGTGTGTGTCACCACTGCCTGACTTAAATTTACTTTTAAAAATATCATAATTTTACATAATTACGTGTTAATATACTTACAACTCAAATAATTGAAAGGAATATGCAGAAAATGACTGTCTCTTTTACCCTCGGCCCTTTTTATGTGGCCCCACTGGAACACTTTGCATGTGGAGTCTTCTCTGTTTCCCACAGAAAGGATTCATGTAACACACATGGCTCAGGATCCGGCTGCATTCTTTGCCTGGTGACTTGCTTTGCACCTCTTTCCACATAGCAGCATGGGAACATTTATCTCTTTACTTCATCTTTAATAGCTGATCCTCTGGATGTTTTCCCCTAAAACATATGCGTGCCTGCACAATAGTACTCAAATACTTGTGAATACATTTGTAGCATTAACATAATAATGTGCATTTTGTATTTTGATGGATACTGCCAAATTCCCATCTAAAATGTTTACCAAATTTTTTCATTTCTTTTTTAATATTTCTGGAACTACTATCTTATTGTTTTCCTTTTGAAATAGGTTCTCACTATGTAGCCCAGGTTGGCATCAAAATCATGGATGGTTATCGTGCCTCAGCTTCCTGAGTGCTGGAATTATAGACCTGGACCACCAGTTACAAAAGTGTGTGTGTGTGTGTGTGTGTGTGTATGTGTGTGTGTGTGTGTGTGTGTGTGTGTGCTTAAATACAGGGCCTGTGTGCACGCTAAGCAGACATTTTGCCACTGAGCTGCATCCCCCAACTTTATGACAATGAATACTCTGTCCAAACATCAGTAAGAATACTAGTTTCTCCATGTTCTTGCCAATGATGTGTGTTATTTTTTTTTAATTCTTTACTGATAGCTGAAGGAAAACATTATCCTTTTTTTTTTTGCTTATAGAAAGTATGAGAAGTTCAAAGTATCTTTGTGTTACTCACCTATTACACATATTCAGTAAAACGCCTTTTATACCCTCTCCCTATTTTTTTTTATTAAAATAGGTACTCTTTTCTTTTTAAAAATTCCACTCAGTGTGTGTGTGTGTGTGTGTGTGTGTGTGTGTGTGTGTGTGTGTGTAAATCAGAGGACAACTTGTGGGGCTTAGTTCTCTCCTTCCACCATGTGAGCCCAGGTGATTAAACTTGGATCCCCAGGCTTGGGACATCTCGCCTGCGATTCTGCTCTTTTTCTTAAGATGGATTATCACTCCTTAGATACAAAGGATCTTAATCCAACTTCTGTCATCTCTAGTACTATTTTCCCTTTGCTTTTCATCTCTGTTTGGTTTATTTAGTGGGGTTTTTCCCGTAAGAATTCTTGACATTTTCTTTAAAGAAAAGATAACGGGCTGGAGAGATGGCTCGGCCATTAAAGGCTATGCTCACAACCAAAAATGTAAGTTTATCCTTAGAAAGAACTCCTCCTCTAAAATTTTATACAATTTTTAAAAGTAGCATCCTAGCTGGGCGGTGGTGGCGCACGCCTTTAATACCAGCACCTGGGAGGAAGAGGCAGGTGGATCTCTGTGGGTTCGAGGCCAGCCCGGGCTACAAAGCGAGTTCCAGGAAAGGCGCAAAGCTACACAGAGAAACCCTGTCTCAGAAAAACAAACAAACAAACAAAAAAATAGCATCCTGTTAATAAGCTGTGCTTAATGGTTTTTCTAGTATGTTTTTTTTATTTTACTGTCCTAGAATTTGGGTGTGTGTGTGAGAATCTAGCTTTTTAATTGATTGTCCCAATAGAGTTATATCTTATTGTTTTCCTGTTGGCTCTGAAAAGCTCACATTTATCACCAATAATTTACATATATATTTAATACTACTTGGGAGCTCAGTTTTGTACCAAAGGGCTGGAAATGTAGGGCAGTGGCCAACTGCTTACATAAGGCCCTGGGTTTGATCCCCAACACTCCAAAAAATGAACAACACCAAAACACATTAACATCGGTGTGTGCTAGCACATGCATGCCCCTAATCCTAGCATTAGAAGGGTTGAGACAGGAAGACCATGCTTTTATAACTAGCCTAGTCTAGATAGTAAGACCACATCTTTAAAAATAATTTTTTAAATCTTTCTTTCTATTCCAAACAAGAGACTGCTTCACTAAAGACCCAAGTGCAGGACAAACGCCGAGAGCCATGCCGTCTCGTGTCCCTAGCCTTGGGGACATAACAGGTGAATCTAACTTCTAGAGGCTGGAGCAGCTCAGCTTGCCCTAGGCCCTGTGGTTAATGAGCAAAATCACGGAGGAAGCCAGTTCATAAAAACTTATGCAGATGATGGACCCTAGTCTTCAAGTTCATGCTGGGGGTTGGAGGGTCCAAAGTGGGAGGTTGGAGAGGTCAGAAGTGGGGGATGGCTAAGTATTTTTGGAATGGCCATGAAATTCTGGGGAATGCAGAAAAGGGGAGATTTGAGGAAATATAGCAGCAGCTTTGCCCTTGAACTCAGCATCAGAGCAGGTCCCATGCACTGCCCGGCTCTGTGTTGACAGCCCGGGGCTGGAGGCACTGTCTACAGGTCAGGGTGGACATGTGGATGTGCAGAGGCTGAGAGAGCCAAGAAGCTGTTGTATTTATGAGCAGGGTGCCTGATGTCTCTCCTGCAGAGCCGGGAACACCCCAGACTCCTTGTCCCTTTGGTCAAGGGATCTGGACAGTTAGTTATTCCCTCACCTCTTCCTGTTATTTTCATCACATGAGAAGCTTATTTTTCAAATATGCTCCTTGTGGACAGGAGAGGCAGCTCAATCTTAAGAGTGCACACAGCTCTTGCAGAGGGCTTGAATTCCATACCCAGCACTCCCGTTGGGTAGCTCACAATACCCTGTAACTCCAGCTACCAGAGGATCTGACATCTCTGGCCTCCATGGCACCTGCACTCATGTGCATATACACACATAATTTAAAACAATAAAAAATAAATCATAAAAACAATGGACTTCTGGTGTA
This sequence comes from Peromyscus aztecus, assembly GCA_902168405.1. Classification (NCBI taxonomy): domain Eukaryota; kingdom Metazoa; phylum Chordata; class Mammalia; order Rodentia; family Cricetidae; genus Peromyscus; species Peromyscus aztecus. Next base: position 16,915 of record CABHPQ010158870.1, read on the forward strand.
AAGGAAACACTTTATACCTTGATTAGGGTATTGCCTTCACCCTTAAGCTCTGCATATAGGAGCCAGTATGACACCGCAGCAGGTGAAGTCACTGGCCACACAAGCCTCACAATGGGAATTCCACACCAGAGAAGCATGTTAGAACACCAGATGTGGTGGAGCCTATCTATAATCCCAGCACTCCTACATTGAGATGGGAGATGGAGATAGGAAAATGTCTGGAAACTCATGGTCCAGCTAGTCTGGACCATGCAGTATGGTAGAAACAAGAGAGATCCTGCCTCAAAGTGTTCACAGTCATCTTCTGACCTCCACACAAATATCATACCATATGTGGGTACACACACACACACACACACACACACACACACACACACACAGATGAGTGTGTCATTTAGAGTAGAAAAATAATACCCAATCAGAAAAAGAAGGCAAGTGAATTTAACAGTTTTTTAATTATTACCTAAGGATATAAGTAGCTTTGTAATTGCAAGAATTAGATGTTGGTATGCACAAGCTTTAAATAAATTTTTTAAAAATATTTTTTCCTCCCTCATTCTCCTATGCCCTGCCAACTCCTTCTCAAATTCATGGCCTCTTTTTTTTTTAAATATTATTCACACTCGAACACACACATGAATAAATATAAGTATAGCCTATTGAGTAAATTTAGTGTTGCAAGCCGGGTGGTGGTGGTGCATGCCTTTAACCCCAGCACTCAGGAGGCAGAGGCAGGCAGATCTCTGTGAGTTCGAGGGCAGCCTGGTCTACAGAGCGAGATCCAGGACAGGCATTAAAACTACATGGAGTAACCCTGTCTCAAAAAACAAAACAAAAAGATTAGTGTTGCTTGTATTCATGTTTTCAGGTCTGACCACTTGGTATTGAATAACTAGTTAGGGGACTCATCTCTGGGGAAGATGAGTTCTCCCCCTCTCTGCAGCTGGTTATTGCTTGTAGTCCTTCATCTCGGGGTGGGATCTGTACAGTTCCTCCCATCTGACTTGCACTGTCAACCTGTACTGGAATTATTCAGGTCTTGTTTAAGCACCGTGTTGTTGAGATTTCATGAGCGTGACTATACAAGTTTTTAAAGAGCAAGTAGGGGATTGGGAATGGAGCTCAGTTAACAGAGTGCTTGTCTAGCATGCGCAAGGCCCTGGGTTCAATCCCAGGCACCATTAAATGAGTCAGAGTCGTGGTGGTCACTTGTAATCCCTGTTCTTGAGGTAGAAGCAGGCTATGTTCGACTCATCTCATACAAAGAGATACTAGAATATGAATGGTGAAATCTAGTAGAAGAGATGAGGTGTTAGTGGTGTGATTCTTTCAGCTGGGTTGCATGTTTGAATTTTTTTCATAGGGGGATGTTGGAAGAAATACTTAAGAAATACTTAAATATTTCTTCCAACATTTCCCTATTAAAAAAGAATACTTACTTACTTGAGTAAGTATTTCTTGTGGAATCAGGCATTGATGTGCCCTTAAAGGAGGAGTGGGAAAATAAAATAAATTAGCGCAGGCATGGATATATGCAGCAAAGGGTCATACTTCCAGTGACATCATGGTAGTTTCTTTCCCAGATGTTTGCATCAGAAAGTACCAACCTAGGTGCCTGAAAACAACAGAAATGTTCTCAGAGTCCCTTGTGACATCTGACATAAGGGTGTTAACTGGACTGGTCCCTTCTGGAAGCCCTAAAGGTAAATCTGCTCCGTACCTCTCCCAGCTTCTGGAGGGGTCACCATGCTGGCAGTCTTGACTTACAGACCTACCAATGATTGGCTCCATCTTCACAGGGTCTTTCTTGGGGCTCTTTGTTTATGACTCCAAGTTTCACTGTTCTGATGAAGATATCATTTGTACTGAAGTGAAGGCCCATCCCGACCTAATATGACCTCACATTAACTGGCATGTATCAAAGACCTAGTTTCCAAACAGTCCTATTCACAGGGTCCAGGTGGATAAGAATTTGGGGGAATGGAACATGATTCCTCCCAGTTAAAGATATCACTTGAGCATACAAGCACATGCAACTGAGGAATGCCTTAGGAGGAGAGGGAGAATATGAGCATTTTTACTGCTCGATTTCACTCTCAAATCTAAAAAGCAGACTCTCTGGAGACAAGACCTGAGGCATATGTTTGTAGCAGGTACCTCATGAAACTCAGAAGCATTATCATGTTTGCAACACACTGTTCTGGAAGGTCAAGGGACAAGGGAAGGTTGGAGCTGGAGAAGGGGAAGTATTGAGCTTGGCTGGGGTTGTATCTCCAGTTTATCAAAGAACCAGTAAAAGAAGCTTGGCATAGAAGGTTACTCAGTGAGTATTACCCAAGTACCCCCACGCTTGCCCCCTGGGACAGAGCCTTGGGATGAAGCTCAAAGACAGTACCATCATCCTGGATCTGCATCTTAATGGCTGTGAGTCCGAACAAGTCACTTCACTTTGCAGAGCTGTGGTTTCCTTGCTCTCTGCCTCCCTTCGTGGGACTGTGTGTGGCTGCAGTGAGATCTGGGAAGCAGAAGGTGGGGGTGAACTGTAGCCAAGATTCTGAGTCCCTTCTACTAAGAAGCAGGTAGATTTCTGCCAGGTAGAAGCGGGTAGATGGTTTGAAAACTAGAGTTGCTGAGTGCTTGGACCTCCTCGGGTAAGAACTCCTGCTCCCTTGGGGAGCTGGAGAATTAGTGATACTCTGGTTGCACAGTTGCCCTTCCTCATGGCCAGGCTTGGTGGGGTCTTCTCTTGACCTGCTCATCTCACCCTGTCTGCACTTGGACCTCAGACACTTGCCCTAGTCAGTGACGGACCCTAGTCAGTCCCCAGGGGCTCTCAGGGTCTCCTTCCCCTCTCTTTCATTTTTTTCTTTACAACCACAAACATTCTGGATGTTTTCTCTGATGCTTGTTGCTCAGGATAAAAAGACCTCTGGGTTCTGTCCCTGTGGGACTTACCTGGCGGTGGGTAGAGACAAACAAAACTTACAGGCGGTGCTAAGTGCTGTAACAAAATAAAGACATTCTGCACACACAGCAGAATAATAGAATCCACACTATCTTTTCAGCCGGGGGGTGGCAGAGTATCTGCCCCAGCACACAAAGGTAGTCACAAAAAGCATCCCTGAAGAATTGATGTTTATAAGTGTATAAAAATCATTTCAGACAGAAGGAACAGGAAGGGCAAAGGGCCTGAGGTATGAACAAAAGAGGGACTATCAAGTGTGGAGGTAGGGGAAGTGAGATATCACCAGAGATTCCATCTTGGTGGGACTCGTAGGTCACCATCAGAGACTGAGAATTCATTTCTAAGAATAGTGGGCAGCCACTGGAAGGCTTTAAGCAGAAGGCTGAAGAAGTGGACTTCATTAAGTAAGTAGTTTGAACTATGTCCCTGTGGTAGGTTGAAGGGAGTTAGAGAGTTAGAGGCCATCGCTGTTACCTGGGGTGGGGGCAGGGGTGGAGGACTCGCCTAGGGATGAGAATGCAGGGAGTCTGGGATAGTCTTGGTCACAGAACCACTAGAACTAACTGGTGACTTAAATATTGAAACTGAAAAAGGGAGGAGTTTGGGAGGTGCCAATGGTTTTGACCTGGGCAGGTAGGCATCTAGATCTATGCAGACAATACTGGATTTGGGGAGGGTGGTTAATGTTCACTGGGGCCATACTAGGTTTAAGAGGACAAGGAAGCTTTTCACATAGTGATTGAACACACAAGATTGGAGCTTGCTGTCGGCATGGTAGCCACTCTCGTGCTGGCTAGTTTATGTCAACCTGACACAAGCCAGAGTCATTTGGGAAGAGAGAATCTCATTTGAGAAAGTGCATCCAAAACATTTACCTGTAAACAAGACTGTAGGTCATTTTCTTAATTAGTGATTGATGTGGGGGAGCCCACTCAATGTGGGCAGTGCCACCCCTGGAGTTATGGTCCTGGGATAATAGGAAAGCAGGCTGAGCAAGCCATGAGGAGCAAATCAGTAAGCAGCACTCCTCCATGGCCTCTGTATCAGCTCCTGCCTCCAGGTTCCTGGCCTGCTCGAGTGCCTGGTCTGACTTCCCTTAGTGAAAGATTGTGACGTGGAACTGTAAACTGAAATAAATCCTTTCCTCCCCAAGTTGTTTTGGTCATGGTGTTTTGTCACAGCAATAAAAATTCTAAGACACTACTTAGAATAAAATTGAAAAAGGTAACTCCTCTCAGGGTGCTTTTGTTTTGGTTTGGTTTTGATCTTCAGACATGATCTCACTGGCTTGTTGGGAACTCAGTACGTAGACCAGGCTGGCTCTCTTAACTCACAGAGATCCACCTGCCTCTGCCTCCCAAGTGCTGGGATTAATGGCGTGTGCCACCATACCTGGCTTCCTGTAATATATTAGACAGCTCAGATATAGGACATTTTCATCAGTAAAGAAAGTTCTCTTGGGCAGTATTGGTCTAGAACCGAAGCCTGTCTGAGATGACAGTCCCCAAATCAGAGGAGATTGTGTTCTTGGGTGGTGTCTGTGCACCATTCACGAATACCTCCTTCTTGTCCTCTCTGCCTGACACGTTGCAGTAAGTGTTCACCATGGCCATTTCAGACAGATCATTCAGGAGGACAGCCTCCTCCTCTGGGTTGTTCAAGGGATTCATCCCTTTGAGTTAAAACCCTGTGTGAGCACCAAGTATAGAATGTGGCATTTAACCATATAAAGTTCCAAATACAGGCTCACCAGGAACTGTCTTCCATCTCCAGTTAAAGGGTCCCCTATGCAGCCTTGCCTAATTTCAGCCATGTATAGTGACTACGTCTGGAAGTTGTCAGGTTAAATGTGAGGAAAAGAGACATAGACTTATAGGACACAGGACAGTCTGTGTTTCAGAACCAAACATGGCACTTAAGACAGGTACACCAATCCCTGTAAGCAAAAATATCCTCCACTGTAAAAGAAAGGAACTAGAGAGTTAGGCTAGGGGGTAAAACGGGGTGTTTAGGTGTAAGGCAGGTCATTTGCTGTTGGTTAGGAGGTTTGCTTATTATTGTTGATTTTAAAAAACCAGTTCAGAGACTATTATTGGTGCTTATAATGAAGTTATTTGCATAGGTATAAACATGACAGAATAAATATTTTCTTAAATAAATAGACTATGAGAGAGAAGTGTGGGAATATGCCTCTGGGGTGGTCATACTTGAGGTTATTTATAAATCAATGGTTTTTGTTCTCTTAAAAAATAGCCAATGTCTGGAGGATGTAGCTCAGTTGATAGTTACCTACCACACACCCTGGTTTTGATCCCCAACACTGCATAAATGCACAAAAATCGGGCATGGTGGTCTGTATCTGTAGTCCAGGACCCAGGAGGTCGGGACAAGAGAATCAGGGGTTTAAGATCACCCTCTGCTGTATAGCAAGTTCAAGGCCAGCTTGTGCTACATGAGCCTCTGCCTCAGAAAACAGAATAAAGCTGTTGGTGAGGTGGCTCAGCAGGTGAAGGCGATTGCTACGAAGTCTGAGGACCTGAGTTTGACCCCTGGGACCCACATGGGAGAGAGAACCAACTTTGAAAAGTTTTCTTCTGGCCTCCACACATGTGCCATGGCATGCACACCTGCACATGTGTGTGTGTGCACACACAGTAACTAAAACTTATCAATAAATTAAAAATAGTCAAATGCAGTATTGAGAAGACAGTCCCTATAGCTCAGAATGTCACATAATGGATCTGAACTTTGTTTTATATGCATGTTGGATCGATGAGACAATATAGATTTTAGATGACTTCCTGGTATTTTCCTTGTGGTAGCACATCCTATAAAGATCCCTGGAAATCCATGAGATAAAGGCTTGAGAGACTGTAGTCCGGGTGATACCTTACCAGTTCTGCAAGAGACCATTTCAAGGCACTGACACCCTGAAGCTGCTGGTGTCTTCATCTGAACCCAGGCTCTGGTCCTTTTCATCCTACTCCTGCAGCAGAGGACGGATTTTGCTAAGAAGGACCCAGGCATCCTCAGGCAACTCCCCTTGTTCAATTTCACCAAGCCAAGGTAGTACCTCCAGGAGGGAGATTTGCCCCTACAGATCCCTCTGAGCTCCTAAGTAAGACATCCCCTGGGCAAATGCACTTGTCTGCTTGACTACTTTCTTAGAAGTGTTTCCCTAATTGGAAGTCAGAGGTCAGAGAGGACCCATGCAGGTGCAAACAGCCCATGGTGAGATTTGGAAGAGCATCAAGTGAATAGCATGATGTGGCATAGTGGTCCATCCCCTGTTATCCGAGCACTTAGGCTTGGGTGGGATGGTGGCTAGGAGTTCAAGGCTAGCCCAAGCTACAAAGTTAGCCCTAACTCAAAACCCCTGTCCCCAAACCAGTTCATGGGAACTGTCAAGATCTAGTAGAGGGGGTCCGGCAACATTTTTCATATACAATACTTTTTTTTATTCTTTGAGAGTTTCATACATGTACACAATGAATTTTTAGCGTATCTACCCCCCAACTCTCTGCTCCAACTTCCCTCAGACCTCCCCTAACACATTCCCCTCCCAACCTCATGTAGTTCTATTGTCCTTCTCCCTCCCCCCCTGTAAACCACCAAACAAATCCAAATAGTACTGTCAGTATGCACATGTCTGTGCTGTCATCCATGGCACAGGGGCAGCCTACCAGTGGCCACACCCATCTGGTGAGTTTTGAGTGGTGATTTAGGATGATCAAGCCACTGGCCCCTTCTCTGGTGTCCTGGATTTCCTATATAAGCTGCCTTCTGCTTCTGGGGACAAGGTTACTGATGAGGGCAGCAAAGGGGTGTCATTTCATGACTCGAAGCAGTGCCACATTCATGGCCAACTGAAGTCAAGGGCCTAGCCCTGGGCTAGCACCCTGTCCTTTCCACACTTCTCGAGCAGAGGCATGTGGTCAGAGCACGGCACAGGCTTCCTGTCAAGTTCTTTCTGCTTTTCTTCTTACCATGAATACTGGGATAGTGACCTGGAACTAATCCTGCCGTGACTATGGAAAGGGTTATCATGGCCCTCTTTTTGGGGGTTCAGTGGCTTCTCAGTTGTCAAATGTGACCCTCAAGGTACACAAAAGATTGGCCGGAGATGCGCCTGAAGGGCCTGGCTTCTGGTTTGGACAGAGGGCAGCTTCTTAGAAGCAGGAGCTAGCAGGTCCTGCCACTTTCATGACTGTTAAAGTTTCCAGCTCTCTCAGCAGCTGACTCTGAGGAGGCCGCTCCTGGGCAGCCCCCGAGGTGGGCTTGTCAACCCAAAGCCTTCCTAGCAAAGAAGGTTCTTTCTATGGCTCCAGAAGGCCCTGGCACCATCATCTTTCTCTCTGGGGCCTGCCCCTTGCACCCAGCCCTGGGCAATGTGTTACCAGGTGTGTGGAAGCACCCACCACCTCCTCTGTGCCTGCAGCGGGTGGAGGCAGCTGGACGCAGGGCCAGGGGCACCAGTCTCATTTCACAGAAAGGGTTTTCAAGCACAACCCAGGCTGAGGGATAAAAGGACATCTGTCCATCCCTTGGTGCCCAGCCCCAGCTTTCTCAAACAGCATTCCTTTATGCGGTTCTCCCCCACCCCTCCGCAGCCCCCGCCTGTCATACACTGCCTCCTTTCAGATGGCCTGTATGCTGGACTTGTTTGTTTGTGCTGCAGCACGCAGCCTTTCCGTTGTTCTGCACTGTTCTCTCCCCATGCACCCTCCGAGCACACCCTCTCCAGGGAAGACAGGGCCTGGGGACGGGAAGAGTGCTGGGGACTGAGACAGGGACCCTGGCCAGGGGTCCGGAGACATCCCAGTGGGTCCCTCCCAAAGCAGAATCTTCCTGGAGACTAGTCATCTGAGAGATCTTGCATTGCTTGCCTGGTCCTCCTGATCCTCAGTTTCCCCGTCTATAGAGCCTCCTGCCAGTCCCCCAGGGACACGTATGTTGACGCTCCTGAGATGCTAGCTCTCCGTGGAGATGTCACGGCTGTCCGAGGAGCTCTGCAGCAGGGGAGGAGATGGGAGGTACAAAGAACAAGGTTTGTGTTAGAGAGAGCAGCAGTTTGTGATCAACCCCCACCATCCCCAAGCATAGCCTGCCTCTGATACACAGTACTTCTAAGTGGAGAAAACTGGGGGGTGACTTCTCAGGCCTTAAAGAAGGCAGAACAGGTACTTCTGAGCCAGGAAGGGAAATAGTCGAAAGTCCCTTCTAAGAGCTATGCATGGGTAACCAACATGGGCTGGGGAAGAGGGCTGTGTTGACCAGGAGACTCTGGTTTCCAACATCTTGGCATAGGGTGAGATGTAGACCCTGACTCCATATCACCTTTGATGTCTTTCTTCAGTGTGGTTTTATCTCCTATTGAATTCCCTCTTCCTCTGTGGCCTTGTCTGGATCCCAAGAGACGCTGCTAAAACTCTAATGACCTTCCACTAGATTCCATGACAAATTATAGAGTAGGTGTTTTAGACAATGGGAATGTATAACCTCAGAGTTCTGGAAGCCGGAAGACCAAGGCCAAGGTGTCATAGGATTCTAGTTTCATCTCTGTTACTGTGATTAAACATTCTGACCCAAAGCAACTTAGAGGAAAGGGTTTATTTCATCTTACGGGTCACAGTCCATCACTGAGGGGAGTTGAGGTGGGAACTCAAACAGGAATCCATGGAGAAATGCTGCTTGCTGGCTTGCTTGCTCCTATTTAGTTAGCTTTTTGAAAACAGCCCAGGACTACCTACCTAGGGAGTGCTACTGAGCACTGTGGGCTGGGCCCTCCTACAGGAATTAACAAGACAATCCCACAGAGGCATGCCCACACGCCATTGTGATTTAGGCAGTTCCTCAACCCAGGCTCTTCTCTCAACTGGCTCTGAGCTGTGTTGAGTTAACAATTAAAGCTGTCTACAGCATGTGGGGGCTGTGAGAGGACTCATTCTAGACATCACCACAGCCTCTGACAGATCTCTGTCGGGATGGTTTTTCTTGGCTTTTTGGTGCATCTTCCTGGTCTGCCTTCATCTTCACATAGCAGTCTTCCTGTAGTACCCCTCTGTGTGGAAATTTCCCCATTATGTAAGAATATCAGTTACATCAGAACACACTCTAGTGTCCCCCCATCCCGCCCCCCCCCTGCTTATTTCCATCTTAATTCTATATTTACAAATGAGATCAAATTCTGTAGTGCTGAGGGTTAGGAAGATTATGAATGGGGAAGGGTATATTCTCCTGGGAAGTTAGACCCTGAAGGTGACCAAGGAAGGAACACAGGTGAAAAGGAGCATGTCCCACCATGTCAAGCCCCTGGCTTCTCTTGAAGTTGATCCTTGTCATCCTGTATTGGAGGGAGGAGGAAGTCAGGGTCTCCCTTCGTGTACCTTAAGTCCCTGGTTCTAAAAGTGTCAGCCTAGCATCACCCAACGCCCCCAGGGGCTAGACACAGGCTTCCCCCACAAGCTTGTTCCCCATAGGTGCCCGTAGGTGCAGCCCAGCCTCCCCATCTAGATTCCTCATTCTGGGAATTTGGGGAGAAGAAACACAATCCCCGTTCTTGGCTCTCCCTGCCCCTCCTTCTCAACGAACAGGGCACCCACATTTAGCAGCTCACCAGGAGTTTTCCAACAGTCACACCAAGGGCTGTGTTTATATTCATGTATATCAGTTTGAACCACAGAATTTATTAAAAATGCAAGTCCAGGGCTGGGGCTAGAACTCAGTAGAGCATTTTCCAAGCATACCTAAGAAGTGGGCGAGAGAAAAATCTTCTAGAAATTTCATATAAAAAATCTAGTGTTCTGGATCTTCTTAGAAATCACAGTGTGATGAAACAGGCCCCCATCTCCCACGACCTGGACCCATGTCAGAGCTGCCCCTCATCACAGGATATGGCCCTCTGTTTCTCTATAGTGTGCTCATTCCCATCATTCTCCCTGAGCTCAAGATCATGTGACATCAATCATGGAGTAGTACTGCCTTTACCATCTGCCTTCCTTCTCTGTGCCAATGCTTGGAGCAAAAGGTGTATCATGCCTTTGTCTGAGAGCGATGCTTAATCTTCCTTAGCAACTTGAAGGGATTTAGAATCACCACGGAAACACACTTCCGGGGAAGATACCTCCAGAAAGATTTAACTACCCTGAATGTTGGTGTCACTGAATGAAAAGGAGAAAGTGAGCATCACTCTCTGCTTCCCGACTGTGTCTCCAACGTACCCAGCTGCCTCATGCTTCCGCCGCCAAGCCTTCCCCTCCACGAGGTACCGCATTGTCACACCAGGAGCCAAAGCCACCCCATCCTTTTGTCTGGTATCTTAGCAAAGCACGGAGAAAAGCAGCTCATACACTGAGCTGTTTCTTGGTGGCCCTGGTTTGAGGGAAAATCCATGCAAGCGCGTCTCAGTTTGGGGAAGTAAAGACTATTCCAGCATAGAAGTGGTCTATGAACAAAAGGAGTCTGAGCCATGAGCCACACCCTGCGCTACTCGACACTGTCGCCTCCTTAGCCTCTGAAGGTGGAAACAGGGAGTCGGGGTACCTGGGACCTTCAGGGGCTGCCGGTGAACACCTGCCATGTACGCATCTGGGTCTCATGGGGCTGAACTTGGTGTGAGGGAGCTGGCTGGGGAGGACAACCAAGAGATGGAAGCAGGACTGTGGCCACAAAAGCAAGTGACACCCCAGACCCGCCAGTGATTGGCACGGAGCCCGGAGAAGCTGCCGCAGGTGCTGCTGTCTGCGGACTTCTCTTCCACGTGGCCTCAGACTGTGGCCGGAAGGATTTAAGGAAGTCAAAATGCCTGCCTGCCTCACTCTCCACAGTGCCCTGCCCAGCAGAGCCAGCGACTTAGCGGGGAAGGTTCAGTGCCAGCCTACGCCAGCTCCTTGGCAGGCTGCGTTGGTGACTCCTTGTAGCTGTCTTTCTCTTTCCAAGGAAAAGCAGCCCGTGGAAGGCCCTGGAGCAGGCCTCCCCTGCCACCCTGCCCACGTATAAACCCTCCTCACATCTTTGCACCTAAACAGGCCAGTGATCTGCTGAGACATGACTGACTCTTCTCATTCAGCACATGTTTGAGTGGCATCCTGGGGCCCGTGCCTCAGAACGGGCAAGGCCGGCAGGGTCCCCACCTTGAGGAGCTCACATTCTAGCTGGAGAGCCAGTCAGCAGGCAAATAAGATAGAAAAGGCACGAGATGCTTTCTGTCCTGAGCACCTGTGCGTCTTCCCAAACACGCAGGACTGTCTTGTGTCCCTCAAGTGGATCCTATGAGAAAGTGGTCACATGCCAGGTGTGGCAGCAATGCCTGTGATCCCAGCAGCCAGGAGGCTGAGGCAGAAAGATGATGAGTTCAAGTCCAGCCTAGACTTCATAGCAAGATCCTGTCTCGGGGTCCTCTTCCCCTAAAGAAGAAAGCTGTCACATGACACAGGTGGAAAGGACACTGTTGTCACACTCTTTAGTACATGTGTTAATCATTCTTGTGGAAGCCAGTATAAGTCTGACTACAGAATTACTCACCTTCCTCCCCAAGTACTGAAACTTGTCCAACCTAAAGGCAGCAACCAGAACAATTTGCTTTGCTTTGGGATTTCTTTATTGGTTTATAAAGTTCCCTTTGGCATCCTTCCAGGGGTCTTTTAAATGCATTGCGGAAGTTTCCAAAAACAAAACAAAAAAGAAATGTTTAAAGACTTTTAAAGTTAGGGTTGTAGCCTATTTCCCCCCTGGGGTGACCTTTGCACACTTCTGATTTATGAGTGGTGGTTGCTTGTGGAATGCAAGGTGAGCCCAACCTGACTACAGAATGAACACTGGCCTGGAGAACAAGAGCTACATGTGTGCTGTTGTGACAGCCGCTACTGGGCAGGTCTCGGTTCCTGAAGCCCCCGGGAATGGGGCCCGGAGAACCTCATCCAGGGGCGGCTTCTGTCCACGTGTAGAGAAGGTTTGCTCCACCTTCTGGGATCTCACAGCTAGTCTTGATAAAATTACTAATGAAAGACATGCTGGGAGAACATGTCCAATCTAGAATGTTCCTGCTGCAGGTGATACCGATGTGTGGCTGGCCCTGGCTCTCCTTGGAGTCTCTTCCCTCGTTGGATGCCTGTTAAGTCTTGTGATACTGACTTGGGCCTCTGCCAGAGAAGGGCGTTGTCCCATAAGGCCACCCAGGAAGTACTTTGTTCATGTGGTCACTCCAGGACCATTGACAGCATGACCCTGGTGACAGTACCGCCTGATGTCCCCTGGGCCTCCCTGAGGTCTGATTAGGCTGGGGCAGCGGGAGAGAAAGACGGGACAAGGTGACACCCGTCCCTGGCCCTTTGCCCTTCTTTTCCTCTGCCTTCCTGGCCAGTGTGCTCCCACGGTCAGCCCTCACTCTGGGCTTGGTCTGTGACTCAGAAGAACTCTCCGGAAAGAACCACCGGCTACTCTACCCTGGGATGCGGCGAGCTGTGAGTCACACTTCTGCGTGACAACATACTCTGCCTCGTGGCTCTTAGAGCAGGTCCCCAGAGCAGCTGGCCCTCAACTTCTCTCGAGCCGAACAACAAAGCCGTGACAGTTTTGTTTCCACCTGTAGCCACCGCCTCGCGGCACAACCGGACTTTCGATAATTTTCCAAGTAGAGCCTTAGAATGAACGGGTCTGAAGGGAACACTTGGTCTGCTTCCTCTTCGAGCTTCTGTCTGAGGGTCCCACAGCGACCCCTTGAATGGAGGGAACAAGTAGGGAAAATGAGTGTTCATGAAGTGGGACTTGACTTTGTCATTTGCATGCACTGGTAAATATTTTTGAAATAGAACCGTTTGTTTCCAGTGCTGATATAAAGCTGTCAACTCCCTTCTTTAGAAGAACTGCCTTCTGTGCTATAAACCTGCATTGCCTGTATATTTGGTATTGAATCTCCTCTTGTTTGTGAAGGGTTGCTGATAGTCATCTTTAAACGTACTTTTATTTGTGGAAAAAATGCTGGTATTTCATATGAGTCTTAGCTATGCTCAGACAATCTGTGTCCATATGAGTTTTCATCCTTGTACCCACCCTTGTATGTGGACACTGCTTGCCCTCGCCAGCCTAGAGGAGCACTCCAGCATGATGTGCTCAGTGTCAGTGTGGGGCACCCCTTCCTCAAAGAGCTGTATTCCTCACTGTACAACAGTGTTAGGACACTCTATTTGTTTAACATCTCCAAGAACAAGTACCCGGTCCCATCATGTGGCAGGAAGTCTCAAGAGGCTTGGGCTGTTTTGTAAAGTATGAACCCACTGAGGCCATGTGGGGATAACGTTCAGTTTCTGCAGGAGTCCAGCTAGAGAAACAGGAAGCAGCAATCCAAAAGTCCCCAATATAAGCCACTGAACAAATTATAATTACTCAAATATTTGAAGACAACCAGAGGCAAGAAATTATGCCAACAGAGGAAGTGGAGACATCATCCCTGGCCCACATGGCAAGAGAAGAAGAGCATGATGGGAAAGAGAATATACTGGAGTCCATTACTGGTTCTGCTCCTCACTAGGCAGAAGGCTATGGGAATAACATAGCACCTACTTCATGCAGTATTATTGCTAGGGCGGTTCAAGGGCCAAACATACAGTAAGCACTCATGAAGTATTAACTGTTGTCTCCTAGGCAGGGGGACATTTGAGAAGGAAAATGTAAGGCATGTTATAGGAAATGGGAAGTCATCCTTTTAATTTGAGAGAGAATGGAGTTAATCCAAGGGCATAACAGAAAAGGAGATTGCCATTATAATGGAAAGCATTATAGGAAGGGAAGTCACTTGAAAAGATGGTCTGTGGTGGACAAGGCTTGCGCTCACCTCAGGAGAGCTATGATGTGGGTGAGTCCCTTGTGTAAGGGAGGAACTGGAAAGAAGTAGGGGGGGCACTGTGATCCATACAGACCTCTGGCTCCCGAAGGGGAGGAACCCAGAGTTCCTGGCCCTGCACACTCACCCATTATCTTCTTCCTGGGATTTCGTGGTTTCCACTGTCTCCCGAGTCCTCTCTTGTCATGGCACCTCAACCACACGACTCTTGTGTCGCTCCAGTGAGCAGCACTACAGGTTCACATCTCCTCTGTATTAGTTACCTTCCTCTTTGCTGTCGTAAAATACTTGACAAAAAGCAACTCAGAAGAGGAAGAGATTATTTCGGCTGAAAGTTTAAGGGGGTACAGTTCATCACAGCAGGGGAGCCAGAGGGGGCAGTTGGAGGCAGCTGGCCACCTTGTGTCTGCCATCGGGAAGCAAAGAGAGACAACAACCGCTCACTCTCTCCTTTTTATCCAGTCTGGCATCCTGGCTCATAGGAGTGAGTTTTCCCTCTTTCGCTCAGCCCAGGTGTGTCCAACCTGCAGTCTCTGGTCCACCTATGTCCCGAGAGATTTAGCCCAACATGTTTTCAGATGACAAGATCATGTGGCAGTGTCAGAAAGTCAGACATCCTGACTGTTAAACTTTCCTGAAAACAGACACATAGACAACCCCGGAGATGTGTTCCCGCGGTAACACTAAATCCAGACAGGCTGACAATGAAGATTAACCTTTATAATCTCCTTACCATACACACCCCTAACCCCATGCCAACAGCAGTTGCTAAGAAAAGCTTCAGGGTTCAATAAACTGAAGGAATGAGTTGATACGGTGGTGGCCAAAAGATTTGATGTTTGCTCAGTCCCCATGGTCAGAAATAAGGTGTGTGAGAAAGGGTACAAGCTCTGTTTGGTCCTGCCTGTGGCCCACCACATGTCCCTTGGAAGAGAAACATGGACCCGAAGGCACGCGTAGAGACCCTGTTGTATCCCAGGAGGGACTGGGGGGAAAGCAGATGGCATGAGGTGGGAACATTAGCTCTGTTCAGACGTTTGTGGGCCTGTCAGGTGAGAGAAGGCGTTATGCAGCCCAGACGGGAGGAGCCGAGGGTGATTGCCAGGACCTGGAGGCAGCCAGCCAAGCATAAGAGAACGTGTGCCGAAGCCTGGAGACATGAGTCAGATAATGGAATACTTTGTGCTTTCTTCCTGTCTGCGGGGGTGTCAGGTGGGTGCCCCAGTCAGTTCTGTGTACGAAGCTCTGAGTCTGAAGAGTGTAGCACAGACGAAAACATTAAATGATAGTATTGTGGAAACCCCTTCCCAGCGAAGACCATCCTTTCGTTAAGTTACAAAGACGGTATTACCAGAGGTAGGACTGCAGTATAGAGAAGGAAGGAGTAGAACACTCTGAGAAAGGACTTGGGATGTATTAGTCAGGGCGCTCCAGGGGAACAAAACTTATAGAATGAATCTCCCTCTCTCATAGATAGATAGATAGATAGATAGATATACATATATGTATATGGGATATATATACATAGATATCTCATAGATAGATAGATAGATAGATATACATATATGTATATGGGATATATATATATACATAAATATGATTTATTAGCATGATTTACAGGCTGTGGTTTGACTAATTCAACAATGGCTGCTTATGAATGGAAAGTCCAAGAACACAGTAGTTGTTTAGCCCAAGAGGCTGGATGTCTCAATTGGTCTTCAGGATATGCTGGAATCCCAGAGAAGTAGACTCTAATGCCAGTGAAGGAATGGACTTGCTAACAAGAGGGAGAGCAAGCAGTCAGAGAGAGAAAGGGAGCTTCATTCCTCCATGACCTTCTATAGGCTGCCAGCAAAAGGTATGGCCCAGATTAAAGGTGGATCTTCCCACCTCAAAAATCCAGATTAGAAGTGGGTCTTACCACTCCAAATGATTTAATTAAGAAAAAAATCCCTCACAGGTGTGTCCATTCATTTGCGTTGTAGTTTATTCCAGATGTAGTCAAGTTGACAACCAAGAATAGCCATCACCTGGAGTAACCAGAACTAACCATCTGGGAAAGAGGCGGTTGATAGTACAGTGACTAAAGCCCTCAGGGATATTTTGATATTACGACAGAGCTCTAAGGCCGTGCATGGTAGCTCACACCTGGAACCCTAGTGCCTGCGAGACCAGTGAAGGAGGAGAACCACCAGTTTTAGGTCCAGCCTGGGCTACCAAGTAGTTCCAGGCCGGCCAGGGCTAGAATGAGACCCTGAAGGAAAGAAAACAAACAACTTGAAGGGAACAGGAAAGAAGATTGAATTGCTGACAGAGAAGGAAGAAAACAGCCTATGAGGGATAGTTAAGGAGTTTCCGCTTATATTGTGTAGTAAAAATCCCTCTTCCTGGTCCTCAAGAGAGCATAAGATGCTTTGTTTTTAAAAAAAAAAAAAATTAAAATCAAATCAAATAAATTCAGCCAGATGGTGGTAGTGCACACTTTTAATCCCAGCACTTGGGAAGCAGAGGCAGGCAGATCTCTGAGTTCAAGGCCAGCCTGGTTACAGAGGGAGTTCCAGGACAGCCAGGGTACACAGAGAAACCCTGTCTCAAAAAAAAAAAATCATAAGGGTCTGGAGAGATCAATGGTTAGGAGTGCACACTGCTCTTGCAGAGGCCCTAGATTTGGTTCCCAGAACCCACGTTAGACGGCTCATAACCACCTGTAACTCCAGCTCCAGGGGATCTGATGCCCTCACCAGGCCTCTGCAGGCACTGCACTCACGTGCACATACCCACACCCATACACGTGATAAAAATAAAACAACCTTTTAAAAACTCAGGTATGGAAGCTGTGTGTAATGGTACATATCTGTAATCCCAGCCTATGAGAAGCTGAGATGGGAGGAAGGCTAGTTTGAGACTAGCCTGGGCTATAAAGCAAGACTCTGTCTCAATTGAAAATACATATGTACATAGATACATATTTTAAGAAGCAGGTATTAATCTGATAACCCAAAGATGCACAAAGGTAGGATTACAAAAGCCCACTTCTGGATTGCATCTGGGTTTTCCCTAGAAAATGCCAACATGGTCACCATCACCATAAAGTTCTCTTAGGCTTATTTGGAAAGAAAAATGTAAGCATAGTAGCAAAGCCCAAAGCTGCTGGGCATGCTGGTGTATATCTGTAATCCCAGTCTTCGGGAGGCTGACATAGAGAATGGGGAGTTTGAGATCAGTCTGGGCTGTATCGTGAGGTAAAGGATAATCTGGGTTACATACTCTGTCTGAGGAAAAGTAAAAAGAAACCCCAGATGGCTGCTCAAACCTCCCAAACCTCTTGCTAACATCTGGCTTCCCAGGACCATTAGGATTGTGGTTGTTTGGGGCACAGGACTTGGGAAGCTCCCACTGGCAAGGTCTGTCCCTGCCCTTCCTGCAGGGAAGCCTGAGTTTTACTTCCGTGTAAATCTGCTTTCTCTGGTCTCAACCCTACGTGACGGCAAAGCTAGCTGAAGCTGTGTGATTTTCCCAGCACATTCCATCTCCTTCTGGCTTTACCTCTTTACTAGTTTAAATTAACCTTGAGCCCACTTGGCCACACCTCAGCTCGCTCTGTCCTGCATGTGACCACTGACTGACTGACTGGGATTGCTGGAGGACCAGTCTCCCTGGCTCCCAGCTGCTTTTCTTTACTGTGATCACATGGACTGCCAGCCTGTGACCCACACAGTCTCCTGAGTAACCAAGCAGAGAGAGAGAGGAAAGGAGGGCCATCATCAGGTGGGCACAGGGAGCCCCCATCCAGTGCCACTCTGACTTGGTTTGCCTGACATTTGCTGGGCCTGGCAGCTATCCCTAGCCACTCTCACTTCCTTATGGTTTGCTTACTTTGTCAGATCTTTCTGCATCTTTCATTTTTGTTTTGTAAGGGAGAAGGACAAAGAATAATGACACCCACACCAGTGTCTCTGATGGCAGAAGTACATACTGTCCTTGATTTCCACCCACCCCAGTCCCACCCGTGGGGGTTTCCCATCCATGGCTCTCTTGCTCGGGGTGGTTGGGGCTCCATTCTGTCCCTTCATCCTCTAAGTGCTTTTGTGTCCTCTCTCTCCAGGACCCCGTGGAGAATGGTGCTGTAGCCTCTGCAGAGACTCAGAAGATAGACCCTGCTCCTGAGCCACAGTTCAAAGTGGTGGACTGGGACAAGGTAGCTGGCACAGGACACTGGGGATGATTGGGGCTACAGGGGGTGGAGAGGTATGTGGAGCCACGATGTATGCCCAGGCAAGATGAAGAGCCACTGGTACCCTCAGTGCCCAAGTGTGACCTGGAGCAGCAAACCTAGCTGCAGGCATTGGGGGATGGGGAGGGCTTGCTGGTGGGGAGCTGGGGTCAATGGCACATGAGATCTCTGCAAGAAACCCACCCTAACTAACCTGGAATAAGACAGGTCTCCCATCAGGAATCCTGAAGTTAGAAGGGGACAGTGGCAGGATTGACAGACCCACCCTGGCCAGCGTACGTGGAAAATCTGCTCCTGGCTCCGACGATCACTTAGGAAAGTCCCTTGTGGATAAAGAACCCACAAGTCCCTTGTGGCAAAGGTTGTGTGGCAGATAGGGATGAGGGGCTTTGATGAGGATGAGGGTTGGGGCAAGACCAGGAATAAGCCAGTCCTCACTCAGGACATACTAAGGTGGAAGGTACTACAGGCACAAGTCCTTTTAGCCAGCGTCAGTGAGATTGGCTTAGGGCCTGACTCTTGGGAAGAACATACTATAAAGAACTCACTGGGGCTACCTCAATGTGGCAGCCTACACAATAATATCTCAGGAACAAACTGCTGTGCTTTATGACAAGTTGGAGACAGGACACACACACATACACACACACACACACACACACACACACACACACACACACACACACACTTTACCTCCTGCTCTGGAGAGGTTCCCCCATGGTTTCCCTGAGCTGTGGTTCAAGGCTGATCCTCAGCCAATGCTATATGAGGCAAGAGGAAGATCTAGGTCCCCCCCTCCCCCCCCCCCCCCCGGGGCTGTTCCACCATTACATACACAGTGAGGGAGAAGGAAAACCATACAGAGGGGAAGAAGGGTGCCCTCCCCTCCCCCTAATCCCAGCCTAGCTCCCGGCACATCAGACACCTGGGCCTGACTTACCTGCCCCACCTCTTTTTCATTTTCTTACACACACACACACACACACACACACACACACACATTCTCTCTTCTTCTACCTTCTTCCTGTGTCTCTGGGCTGGGAGAGAAGGACTAAGAATGACCTACAAGAGGAGGTCCATACTACTCTGGCGGGGAGCACCCACCCACCTGGGTCCCCCCTTGGTGCCGTCCCCACCCCACTGCACCCCATTCACCCCGAGGAAAGCCAGCACAGTGCCAGCTCTCGAGGTAGGATAAATAGTGCTCTCTCCTCCCCTCTTCTCCTTCCTTTTCTCCCTCTCTGCCTCCTGCTCCCTCCTCACCACCTGATCACTCCCCAGCTCTTCAGAAAGGAAGGTGCTAGGAGAGCTACCGGCTGCTTCTGACCCAGTTGGGGAAGGTCCGTCTTGAGAAGCTATGGAAAGACACCAGCAAGGCGGTGGCTTTATCTCCCCCGCAGAGGGTCCCCAGGCCTGGAGTGAGTTTGCAAGGGTAGGACTCCTTAGCTTCGTATTCGAGGTGAACTCTGTGGGTGCTGCCAAGGAAGGGAGCCTCGGGCTGCCAGGGCCCAGCTGCCCTGGCCCCAGAAGCCAGGGAACCAAGTGGGTCGGGCTGGACAGAGTGAGGAGAGACTAGGCTGATCATGCTGGGCTGGGGGTAGAGGGATCTGGAAAGACAGCAGGCATGAGCAAAAATCAAGAAACTCTGGTGCCCCACCCTGTCAGAGGTGAGGTCCATCTGACTTTTGGGATCTGTATGGAATTTTACTGGAATGATCTAGATCACCCCTTGAATCTCTCAGCTGAGTAGGACTCAGGCTTCCTTGGGAGGCAAAAAAACAAAAAACAAACAAACAAAACAAAACAAAAAACCCAAACAAACACAAAAAACTAGATTGCAACTCCTTCCCATGCCCAAATCTTTGTTTTCTAGAACCCGGCTGGCCTGGTGACCATAGCTGCCCATCACTCTTGACTTTTGGGCACACCTTCCTTCAGACTGCTTCCTCTTTAGGCCACTCACTGTGTTCTTTTCAGAGCCCTCCCTTGTTAGCCTTCCATTCCAGAGTGTGTGTGGGGGGGGGGGGGGGGGGGGGCGTGCCAGCCTCCCAGGAAGCAGTTAGAGCAGATGGGATTTAAGGGTTTGCTGACGCTCCACCCACCCCCAGACACCCCTAGACAACAAATGAGCATCAACCTAACACAGCTTCGGGTTTTCTGTTGTTGTTGTTGTTGTTGTTTTCTTTCTTTCTGAGACAGATTCTCACTATGTAGCCCTGGCTGGCCTGCAGCTTTCTATGTAGCCTAGGCTAACCTCAAATTCACAGAGCTCCACCTGCCTCTGCTTCTGCCTCCCTGGGTGCTGGGATAAAGGTGTGTGCCATCATGCCTGACTAAATTACAAGTTTGCTGTTGAGTTCATACTTGAGCAAAGCATTTTTCATGAACCATCTGTAATCTAACTTGATCCTATCAACAATGTCAGGAGCCAGCTAGGTGTTGTGACGCACATCTTCAATCCCAGCACTCAGAAGGCAGAGGCAGGTGATCTCTGAGTTCAAGGCCAGCCTGGTCTACAGGACAGCCAGGGCAACACAGAGAAACCCTGTCACCAAAACAAACAAACAAACAAACAAACAAACAAACAGAAGAAAACAAATGCCAGGAGCCAAAGCATATAGTCTTCTGCCAGTGTTACTTGGCCAGCAGATAAGCAGCCTTGCTATCATGTTAACCACAGATTAGCCACAGGAAAGCAACCCAGATAGCAAGTTAGCCACAGGCTAGTTGCCTGGCTGACCATACGTAATGAGCCCTTTTCTCTGTACCCCCTGAGCCCCGTGACTCGGAGAGGAGAGGACAGAAGGGAGGACAATATCAAACAGGTTCTGGGTTATCTCCAAAGTGGCTACCTCTTCTTCCTTCTCCTGCCTCAAGTTAAACCAGACTCCAGCACAATCAGCCTCCTTCACCTTGGAGAGGCTGTCCAGTGTAGTCTACCCCTGTCCATCAGGAGACAGGTAGCAAACTATCCAGCCAGGTGTGTCACCAATCAAAATGCGTTGGTGCAGCTGGGGAGATGGCTAAGTCATTAAAGTGCTTGCCGTACAAGCAGGAAGACCTGGGTTCGACTCCCAGAACATACATGTATATATCTGTAATCTCAGCACTGGAGAGAGGTAGACCGGATGATCCCCGGGGCTTATTGGCCAGTCCATCTAGCCAATCAATGAGAGACTGTCTCAAAATAGTAAAACAGTGAAGACACCTAAGTCTACTTCTGGTTTCCACACATGTATGCACATAGGTGCGTTTGTACTCACACACATGTGCATGCAGAGACACATACAAGCACATGGAGACATCTATATGCTCCAGAAACGGTAGTGGTCAGTTCCCCCGAGTCCCTGCCCTAACCTCAGTACCACACACATAACCCTTAACACTGGGAGATCCAGAGGTCTGTAGAGCTGGCAAAGTGTTGATTTTGGCCAGATAAGCTTTACTCTTTGGAGGTTCTAACATAAATCAGCAAGGACTTGGGCCAAAACAAAGGTTCCATGGCAAACCCACACCCAGGGAATGCTAAAACTCCAGACTGTGAGTTCTAGCTCGGCTCTGCCCCCTTCCCAGACTTCATGTCCCCTGAGTGGAGAGACGCAGAGTGCGAGAAGAGAAGTCAGTGGTCTGGAGTCTGTCCCACATTTGTCCCACTTCCTCTGAGCAGGACAGGTCTGCACCAGTCCCGGGAGGACCCAAACCAGCCAGCAGCAGGAGAGGTCTGCACCGGTCCCGGGAGGACCCAAACCAGCCAGCTGATGCTCCAGCTGACACTGGGCACTGTTGCAGAATCCCCACAGCAGTGTGCTGGGGAATTCACAGTCACAGGTCCCTGATTGCACTGACCGCTGGTCTGGGTCTCCAGGTGCTAAGAACTCGGGCTCTGAGCTCTGTGCTCAGGATCAGGCCCAACTCTAGCATCTGTGGCTGAGAAGTCAATCTTCAGTGTTCTCGCCTGTAATACGAGGTTATCACAGTCCCCAGTCTGATGATTAAGGCTTCTCACCTGTAATGTGAGGTTATCACAGTCCCCACTCTGATGATTAAGGCTTATGAAAGATAATGAGTATGGGACCAGAGCCCAGGATGGCTTGTCTCTAGGGCATAGAAAGGTAGCCAGGACTTCCAGGCAGGTTTTTGTCCCTCACTGCTCTCCCCACTGGCTTGCTGCTTGGAAGCCCATCCTCTGCCTCCCTGGCTCGGAAAGCTGTCCTGGAGCAGAGGCTCTGGGGTTCCAGGGGACATCTTTAAACAATTGCCTGAGCTCTTGGCAGTGGGAGGAGCTACTGGCATCCAGCAGTTGCCTCCTCCTGCCCTTGCTCCCCTGGGGAAAAGCAGATGCCAAGCACTTGCTGCTGGGTTGAGGCAGCCCCAGAGGAGTGTCCTGTGCCACCTGGTTCCTGTGCTGCCCAAGAGGAAGGGGATCCAGGGATCAAGAAGGCGAGCAGAGGCAGCCCCTCCTCACCCTGGCAGCAGGCCCTCTGCCCACTCTCTGGGCAGCAGGCTGCCCTTTCCTCCTGCTGCATGCTGCTGCCAGCTGCATTCCTGGCATAGCCAGGAGCAGCCTCCCCCTTCCTGGCTGGGCAGGGGCAGAGCTGTGTTGGGGGAAGGGCATGGGGTACACAAGATGCTTGGCCTAGACACTCACTGATTTGCATCTGCATCCTGGGCCCAGTCTGTTTGTTGCTCAGGTCTATGAACCACCCAAGAAGGCCCTGAGCCCAGCAACCTGCACACTCCAGAGTAGTTTCTGAGCATATCCTTACCTTCATCCACACAGCCCTGCACTGAGCACTAGCCTTGGCCTGTTCTGAGCATCAGGCCCACAGGTTCAAAGTGAGGGTAGACATGGAAGTCCCCAAGATGCCTGGGAGCTGGAGGCAGGATCTATGTCCTGTTTTCTCTCCTTTTCCCCACCAACCTCACAGAGTGGCCCTAGCCCCTTACGGTGCCTTCCCCTGGGCCCTGAGCTTTAGTCAGCGCAGAGTAGGAGGACAGGACCAGGGGCCAGCTCAGAGGAAGGAAGCCACTTGCACGGGAGGGCAGGGGCCCAAGGAAGTGTCTGCCTGGTAAAGAAGGGACGGCTCCTTTCTACCTCACTAGATCCCACCTAGGCAGTCAGCTGGCATTATCCCTTCTCAAAATCAGTTCTCTGCAGCTTCCATGTTGGAAATGACTAGCAAGCGAGAACCTGTTCCTACCTAGTGAAGACACTGTCCTTCAGTAACCAGGACTAGAAGAAAGCTGAAAAAAAGTCAGTAAGCAGCTGGGCGGTGGTGGCGCACACCTTTAATCCCAGCACTTGGGAGGCAGAATCAGGCAGATCTCTGTGAGTTCAAGGCCAGCCTGGCCTACAGAGTGAGTTCCAGGAAAGGCACAAAGCTACACAGAGAAACCCTGTCTTGAAAAACCAAAAATAAATAAAAAATAAATTAAAAAGTCAGTTTGCTTGTAGCAGCTAAACCAGGCCTAGCACCAGGTGAAGGTTCTAGCTCTTGGGAAATTGTTTTGAGGGTGCTACAAACTAGGGAAGGAGCCAGATATGGTAGCACATGCCTGTAATTCCATCTCTTGAGAAGCAGAGACAGGAGAATTATCTCAAGTTTGAGGACAACCTAGTCTACATATTGAGATCCAGGTCATCCAGGGCTGCATAGCATAACAAGACCCTGTCTCAGAATACACCACCAGGAGCCTGTGAGCTGGCTCAGCCAGTGAAGGCATTTGCTGCCAAGTCTGACAACCTGAGTTCATCTCCAGGACCCACCTGGTGGAGGGAGAGAACCAACTCCTAGAGACTGTCTGACCTCTGCTAGCACACTGTGACACTCTCATGAGAGCATGTACATGTGCATGCTCACACACACACACATACATACACACACACACACACACACACACACACACACACACACAAATGAATAAAATGTAATTTATAAAAACATCAAAACAAAAACTTATGGAAGGAGGTAAGGAGGTTCCCACTCTAGGATCAACCAACCAACTCCACCTCACGAACTAGCCTTCTGGGCCTCCATATATTTATTCCAAACATAGGGAGAAAGTCAATGGGCCTGCACTTCTATACCTGTATGGACATCTCACTTTACTCTGCTCCCCCTCCCCAAAACAGCAGGATAGAGACCCTATGCTAAAATTATTGGTGTATGCCCTTGCTGATGAGAGGGATTTTTGCAGGGGTAGATGCAAGGCTTTTAACCTCTGGAGTCAAGTGACTCTCCTTGGGTTCCAAGGGAACTATCTCAGATAGATACAGTGTGAGATTAAAAAAAAAAATGGGCAAATTCCAGGCAGTGGTGGCACATGTCTTTAATCCCAGCACTTGGGAGGCAGAGGCAGGCGAATGGATCTTTGAGGCCATCCTGGTCTACATAGTGAGTCCCAGGATAGCCAGAGCTAAAAAAAAAAAAAGAAAAAAAAAAAGGTCTTGAAAAAAAAAAAGACAACAACAACAACAACAAAAAAAATGAGCAGATCACAGGCAGCCTTGGCACTGTGTAGTGCCATGTATAGAGGGCATCAGAGCCTGCTGGTCTACCTAGACAGTAGCTGAAATCCTGTGTAACAATCCTGGCTGTCCTGGAACTCCCTTTGTAGACCAGGCTGGCCTCGAACTCACAGAGATCCGCCTGCCTCTGCCTCCCAAGTGCTGAGATTAAAGGCGTGCGCCACTGACGCCTGGCGAGCTGTGTTCTATAAACACCTCTTCAGCAATCCAGTCCCAGCCTTCCTTCTGTATCTGCTCTGTCTTGTGGCTCACTGACACATTTCTTCCTGTGTCTCCACTGAATTAAAGTTATAATACTATGTTACTTTCTTCTTGCTTTGCAAAATAAGAGCAAAACAGATCAACATAAAAATTTACCCAAACCTTTGATAGGTAGAGAGAGAAGGCCCACCTGGCCACACAAGTGGTTTTCTTTTTATTACATGTACTTATTGGAGGGCCTATGTGTGCCACAGCATTTGTGTGGAGGTCAGAAAACAGCTTGGGGAAGTCAGTTATCTCCTTCTACTGTGTTGGTCCCAGGGGTTGAACTCAGGTTATCAGTGTCTTAACCCACTGAGCCACCTCACTGACCTTAAATGGTTGTTTTCTTAAAATATCTAAGGCCAGATTAAATGTACAAATGAAACTTAGACATATGGGTGTCATTTGTAACATGCAAACACAGAACATAGAAGATCCAGGGGTCTCATCTGAGACAGATGGCGATAAAATAAAAGATGCAGGTATCACCCTTAGAGCAACAACTAGAAGGAAAAACTCAGAGACATCACTAAAAACCAGTGGAGGCGTTAATGTAAAATGTCTTAAAATACTTAATTCAGGAAGGATTAAGATGGTTCATCAGGTAACAGCTCCCGCCAACAGAACTGGCCATCTAAGTCCAATCCCTGGGATTCCACATGGTGGAAGGAGAGAACTGAGTTTCACAAGTTGTCCTCTGACCTCCACAAATCCTCTGTGGCTTGCATGTGCCCACACACATATACACGCATACAACATAAGTAAATAAAATGTTTAAAATTTCTTAAAAATAAAACACAAAGTTACAGCAAATAAGAAAGGACAGAGGAGATAGAAAACAGCAGGAAAGAATAAACATCAACAAATTTGGGATGGGGAGATGACTCAGTGGGCAGAGTACTTGCCACATAAGGGTTAGACGGAAGGGCCTCAGAGCAAGGCATTCCCCATAGTGAATGGGCAGTTCAACAAGAAGATATAACAGGGCAGCCCTGACGGATTACCAGACTCGGTATCACATCTGCAAATGACAGTAATTATAGTACCTGTTTAGTTGGGAATGTTGAGAAATGAGTGAATGGTGTAGGCCATGTAGAGTTGATATATATACAGCACATGCTCCGTGAGTGTTGATGTTGGGGCAAAGCTTCAAGCTCTCATGTGACCTTGCCCAGCCCCTTCTAGAGTGAGACTCTACAGGCCACTGAATGATAAGGTATAAACATGGTGTACTAGAAGGTTCCTCCCGTTCTTTTTCCTGGTATAAAGTATGCATGCATACTTGGAGACTCGGGATGGAGACATGGAAGCCTTGAGACTGTCTACATCACTGGACCAAGGCATGAGGTTAAGGAGACCAGAGTCAGGAAGGGACCAGCAACCGAGTTAGGCTTGGACCTCTTTCCCTGGGCACAAACTCAAGAAGAGTGACTGGTGGCCTTACCTGCCCGCTTCAGAACACCTACACCCCTTTCCCAAGGCTGTGATGGCAACAGTAGAGAGGCTCCAGAGAGGCTGGGGACACTGGAAGGCCAGTTCCTGGGAGAGCTGCTGGGGCTGAGCCAGCTTTGACAAGGAGGCCTGTGAAGGATGAGCAGCTTCCAGAATCATGGCAGCGTCTCTCTCCCAGGCTTGCTCATTGTTCCTCTGCTTCTCTGTCATGGGCACCTTCCTCCTGTGGTGGCTGCCTGCCTTTGTTGAAGACTGACCTCTTGTATTGGGGACCCTCACTTTGATCTGGGGGTATTGGGCTGCCAGCTTTACTTACAAGAAACCGAGCAGCTCTGAGAGGTAAGGATGCTTGCTTGGGATCTCACAGCTGGTAAGCAGCAAGGACAGGATTTCAGAATGGGTCCTGACTTTAAGTTCATTGTTCATTGCTGTTTGGAATCCAGATTAATCTTACTCAATACACTAAGTCACCAGAAGTATTCGAGTACTTCTCATTGGCTACCGGTAAAGCCTCTAAACTCTTTGGCTCTGTATTTCTATGAGTAAAACTTTGGGCACATTTTTTTCTATATGTCCGTGTTAACCTATATGTAATTTATGTATGGTACTCTTGTAGTCTGTGAATCAGAACACAGTCAGATATGATTTAAATCTCTGTGTGTGTGTGTGTGTGTGTGTGTGTGTGTGTATCACAAATACAAATAGGGTCTCTGGGGGTGGGAGAGATGGCTCAGGACCCAGGTTTGGTTCTCTGCACTTACAATGGGCAGTTCATAGCCACTGGTAACTCCAGTTTCAGGGGATTCAGTGCCTTTTCCTGACCTCCACGGTCAGCAACGGGCGCACGCGCGCGCGCATACACACACACACACACACACACACACACACACACACACACACATGCACGCGCGTGCGCGCATACACATGCAGACAAACACTAATACACATAAAAATAAAATAAATAAATCCCTAAATTTGGAAAATAAATAGGATCCCCGATCTCTTCCTTGGGGGTGATCCATGAGTGCTGCTGAGGTTTATATAACATGTGTCTGGGGAACAGCTGGCCTGGTAGATGAAGCGCCATTCCTGGACCTGAACAGAGTGTCCTATTAAGCCCTCAGCAGATTTCTTCCTGCCATCCACAGAGCAGTGTCAAGGAACTGCTCTCTAATATGGACCACAGTTGTTTCCACCCCTGCGTCTGTACCCATACCATAACTGTTGCTACCCTCCCCACCTAGCCAAATCTTCCCTGTTGATGAACAAAGCCCAGACCATGGTCAAAGTCTTGCTTACTCTAGATCTGATCATTTGTGGCGATCCTCTTGCCTCTGAATCGTGGCATCCTTGAGTCAGCCCTGAACTGTCTTGCTTAGGGTGCTTCCTCCTGCTGAATGCCTTCCACTGGCGTCCTTCTTACCTGGTTTATAGCTGAGGGGACTGGGTTTCAGAAAGATCAAACAATTTCCCCAAAGTCAAGCAGTGAGTGGTAGAACCAGGATTTGAAGCCAGGACTGACTCTAGAGTCTCTAAGTACTAAGCTGTGTGGAACAAAAGTGGTCTTCTACACACCTGTTGATTCTTTCCAGCACCCACCACACCTATATGCACACTCGCAAAAACCAAAATACACAAACATCAAGTGTTAAGCAAATGACTGAGTGAATAATTATTTGAATGAATAGATGAATGAATTATCCAGGCCAACATCAAGAAGAAAGTCCACAGTGGCAGAAAAGGGGCCTCCATTTATGATGTAACCCCTGGTGATGCAGAATGTATTGGCCCTTGTGTATGTAGAGTCCAGCATGGGCTCTCAGACTTCGTTACCAGGTTTCAACCTATCTAGCTCTTGGTTTGGCCACACTCTATGCTCTCTGGGTCATTAGTTGGGCTCTGCTGGCAACTCTGGACTCTACCAACTCAGCAGCTCCCGTGGGAGGAACAGGTATCTGATGGTTCTTGGTTCAAGCAAGCTTAGTCCATGGGCCTGATCTGGATTCCACATCCAGGGGCCGGAAGGGGCAGTGTAGTTAGATCTGGACTTCCCCTCCCCAAAGCCACTGTGTATGTAGCTCCACACATACCACATGAGCTGAGATGGTGCTAGAGCATAGGATGCTACCACCGAGAGATGTGGAAATGGATATCAGAAGGATGAATATCAAGGGTCCAATCTGTCTCTTGCAGGACCTGGTGGACTGGCAGAAGCCTCTCCTGTGGCAGGTGGGCCACTTGGGAGAAAAGTATGATGAGTGGGTTCACCAGCCGGTGGCCAGGCCCATTCGCCTCTTCCACTCTGACCTCATCGAGGCTTTCTCCAAGACGGTCTGGTGAGTACTGTGCAGGGTCTCTGCTGGTAACACCAGTAAAATGTAGAAGGGGAGGGAGCAGTTGAGTTCCTCCTTAAAATAAAGGGCATATCGTAAATTCTTGGGGAGAGGGGACAGGCTGTAGCCATAATCAATTCCTGCATGTGGTTTTATCTACTATCTGGGTAACACCCTACCATGTGCCTGTGCCTGATTTTTTTCCAGACTCCTATGTAGGGTTAGAAGCCTTTAATGCACGCCAACAATTTTTCCTGCAATTAGTTCCCCCTGCCACAAGAGGACAGGGTCTATATAGCTGTCCAGAGTCAGTGATCATGGTACCCCATAATCTTTTCTGTCTGTGATTCATCTCAAGAGGCAGGGTCAGGCCAGGTGATGGTGGGGCATGCCTTTAATCTAAGAACTGGGGAGGCAGAGGCAGATGGATCTCTGTGAGTTTGAGGCCAGCCTGGTCTTCCAGGATAGACAGAGCTATGCAAAGAAACCCTGTCTCAAAAAACCAGAGCGGGGGTGGGGGGTGGCAGATGGACTCACAGCTTCTCTTGTTTTTTTCCCCTGATCCTCACAACATCGTGCCTCTTGACCACGGCTCTCCACATACTTCCTGCTTGTGCTTTGATATCACCTTGTTTGCTCTGTAGTTAAACTCTGTGCCTCAAAGAAGCTGGACCCTGTTGTCCTCCTCCCCTCCTCCCATGCATCTCTCTCTCTCTCTCACCCTTGTGGTGGTATTGTGTTCCCCAAAATATTGTGCACCCTAATAAACTTATCTGGGGTCAGAGACAGAACAGCCACAATATTAAACAGAGGTTAGGCAGTGGTAGCACACGCCTTTAATCCTAGCATTCCAGAGGCAGAAATCCATGTGTTCAAGGATACAGTCAAGTATGGTGACTCACGCCTTCAATCCCAGGGAGTGGTGGTAGAAAGCAGAAAGGTATATAAGGTGTGAGGACCAGAAACTAGAGGCATTTAGCTGGTTAAGCATTTGGCTGGTTAAGCATTCAGGCTTTGGAGCACAGCTCAGCTGAGAGCGATTCGGATATGAGGACACAGAGGCTTCCAGTCTGAGGAAAACAAAATCAGCAGAGAAGTTGGCCAGGTGAGGTTAGCTGTGGCTGTTCTGGTTCTCTGATCTTCCAGTTCACCCCAATACCTGGCTCAGGTTTGATTTTATTAATAAGACTCTCTAAGATTCACGCTACACACCCTGATGGCCCTCCTGCAGGTATAGTGTCCCCATCATCTGGGTGCCCCTGGTGCTGTACCTCAGCTGGTCCTACTACCGAACCCTCGGCCAGGACAACACCCGGCTCTTCGCATCATTCACAACAGGTAACAACAACAAACCAACCGGCTTCTTCCTGAATCGCTCCTGTGGGTCTTGAGGCCAGGAAACTGTGTTCCCCATAGTCTTACACTTCTATGGGCATAGAGAAACCACATCACAAACAGGTCAAAGTGAGGCTTAGCATGGAAAAAAAAAATTGTCCTCCCCAACCGCATGGGTACACAAGTGAGGAGCACATGCACAGACACTAAACAAAGTCATATCATCACGCTCTTAGCAATAAAAAGACAGAGGAAGAGAACTCCTGAGATTAAGAACAGAGAGTGTTCTAGGTGTGGTACTTCCCCTCCTGTGGCACTGTCACCCTTGGGAGATGGAGACAGGAAGATCATTACAAGTTGAGGCCATCCTTACACACATTAGCAGGCCCAGGGCAGCCAGGGCTGTACAGTGAGGCCCTGTCCCAACTCAAACAGCAGAAATGTACAGCCTAGAATTCCTCATTGAGAGACTAACTGAAGACCAGGGATGGTGGATACACGTGTAATCCTAGCACTTCAAGAAACAAAGGCAAGGGAATTAGTTACTGTAAGCCGAAGGCCAGCCTCATCTACCATAGCATGTCCAAGGCTAACCAGGGCTATATAATGAGTCTCTATCACAAAGGACAGTAGATAGATAGATAGATAGATAGATAGATAGATAGATGGATGGAATCGGTATTATCCGGTGGCACAGCTACATGTAGATGAGTCCATGTTCACATCACAGATTGGAGGAGAACTTGGGAAAAAGATATGCAAGCACCATAGACCATCTTCAAAGCTAAGGGCCACACAATAGAAGCTGACCTGGCAGTGACACCTGATCCCCTCTACTTAGTGTGGAGCATGTGCCAGATGGTGCACTTTCCTGAGACTCCTCTCAGCAGCCCCATGGGAAAGGCATTTGCTGTCCCCTCTCAGAGTTGAGGAAGTATAGTTATTCCAGAAGGTATACATGTGTAAAAACATCACATAGGACATGGTTAAGTGCATGCAATGTTATCTTCCAAGTCTTTTTCCAAGATGAGGGACTGGGAGATAACTCAGTTGGTAAAGCAATTGCTTCACAAGCATGAGAACCTGAGTTTGATCCCAGCATTGATGTAAACATCCAGGCTTGGTGGTGAGCACTTGTAATCCCCCAACTCAGGAGATAGAGACCGATGGGTCCCCAGCCTTCACTGGCCAGCCATTCTAGCCTAATTGGCCAGCCTCAAGTTCCAGTGAGAGACCCTGTCTCAAAATGCAAAGTGGCTGGCTCTTGAGGAGGAACAACACCCAAGATTGTCCTCTGGTCTGTACGTGTGTGCACACATACCTGCAGACATATGTGCATTCACACACACAAATGAACACACAACATAGAGCCTGAAAAATGTAAATGAGTCATTCAGGGCCATATGGCCTAGGATGTGGAAACCAACTGCCCCCACCCCTAGCTTCCAGTTAGGGGACAGGAGACAGACAGAGTTTGGCATGGGCTTTTATCCAAAGAACACATAGAACTGAGTTTTCCAGAGTGGCCACTCTGCTATCTTGGCTCACAGACTCAGCTTACCTCAGTCTCCAGGCACTTGCCTCTTCTCTTGCACAACTTCTCAAGTAATCTACCTGGTACCTTAGGGTATTGTTTGGGGGTATTGCTTCCCTGTCTGATCACAATTTGTTCCTGACATGCACCAGAGAGAGGCTTCTTCCTCCACACACAGAGGCTTCTCTTCTCCGTACATCCCCCGAGGACAGCTAGTCAAGGGTCCCCCACAACATTGGGGCCCTCAGTTTATCTGCCTCACCCAAGATAGGGTGGGGGATGTGCACACTGGGGGAAGTGCCCCTGCAACCCAGCCCAGAGCCCAGAGGGTTACCATGCACACCCCACTAGCCACAGTTACCCTTTTCGGCCCACGCTGAATAGCTCAGGCACAGCACAGGGCTTGTTGCTCAGAGGCCTGCTCACTGAATCGCCCACTGTCTGCCCAGCACTCCCCTAACAATTACCAACAGTGGCAGGGCCGCTGGGGCTGGTAGCCAGAGGGGGAAGGGGACGCTAAAGCTTTGGCCCAGGTCCCTCTGCTGGATTCCTCCAGAGATGCCACTCAGTACCAGCTCCGGCCCGATGGGCAGACTAGGCGATGCTGGGGTGAGGAGGCGGGTGGAGGCTTGACCTATAGGAAAGGGCTGTTCTCCATGACAAGGACAGTGATTTGAGGGCTCCACAGCACCACAGGCCTCTGCAGACAGCTAAAATGTGCCTGTGTGATAAAGGTCCAGTGTGGCAGGCTGGGAAGCTGGGGCCGCAATGCCAGCAACAGTGGCATGAGAGACACATTGCCTCATGCATTCCTCCCCCTGCAGATCACCATGCAAGGCACAGGTCACAGGCAGAGCAAATAAGAACTCTTAAAGTGAGGTAAAGGGACACTCAGTGGGGTCCCATTGCAGCTACTGGACAAATAATGCCCTAGAATGAATGCAGAAGAGCTAGGGTGTCGGGGGTGAGTGCAAGCTCAAGGGGGACGGCGGCTTCCGGAGAGGAATACAGCACATGAGATCCAAGTGGAGCTGCATCTCATGTTCGTTCCCGGTGAGGGGTAATTCCCAGGCACCTAGAAATTCACCTGGAGCCGTTTGTCAGAATGAGGTATGGCCTGACTCTGGCCCAAAATCTAGTGGTCACTCCTGCTTCCCACCTGCCCAGGCTTTCTCCCTTCCACAGCAGCCCCCGTGGCCATTGGTCCTGGGCCTGTCTACAATGTACAGATCACCTGGGCCCTTCGGAGGTACCTCTCAAAGCTGCCTCCTCTGAGCCTGGTCTGCTCCTAGTGTGGCACAGATCCAATTCCATCCAGATACAAACCTCCAGGAGCTTTCTCTACCGTTTCTCTCCTGATAAGTGTGAGCCTGTCATGTTAAGCTGGACACATAAAGAAGACCTTACTCACAGAAAAGCCTTATCTCGCCAGCCTGGGCTACAGAGTGAGTTCCAAGGAAGGTGCAAAGCTACACAGAGAAACCCTATCTCGAAAAACCAAAAAAAAAAGAAAGAAAGAAAGAAAAAGAAAAAAGAAAGAGAGAGAGAGAAAAGAAAGAAAGAAAGAAAGAGAAAGAAAGAAAGAAAGGAAGAAAAGAAAAACCTTTCCTCCAAGCTGGGGGCAAAGAATCAATGATATCACAGTTCCTAGTGCTTCAGGGTAGTACCAGAGGGCAGAGCAAGATGCACAAGCCAGCCAAAGTGGGTGAAGACAAATGTCAGGGCCATGTGGACTAGATCCCCAGGGACAAGAAAGGCAGAGGGACTCCAGGGCAGAGCATTAGCAAATTTGTATGTGTGGGAGAAAATGACATGGCACACTGAAGGAGCCACTGGTGGTTTGATTTGGCCCCTGTAGGTGACATACGTAGAAGATCAAGACTTGAGGGACATGGGGTGTTGTGTTTCGGGGGGACTAGACTTTGTTTACTGGCCATGAGGTATCCCTGAACAGTTAATTGAGGTATAGAAGCAGGAACGGAGGCCTGAGACTGCCCTGGGGCCTGATAGGTAGTAAGGTAGAGGGATTCGGAACAGAGAACCGGGGTTGGAGAGATGGCACAGCAGTAAAAGAGCATGTACTGCTCTTGCAGAGGACCTGAGTTCAGTTCCCGGCACCCATGTCAGGAGCTGATGACCTTTCTGTAATTCCAGCTCCAGAAGGTCAGATACCTCCAGTCTTCTTGAGTGCCTGCTCACACACACACACACACACACACACACACACACACACACACACACACACTTAGAAATAAATATCTAGAAAGAAAAGTAGTGAACTGAGATGGATGGACAGATGGATAGACAAGTGGATTTAAGTTACAGATTGGGCATGGCGGTGCAAGAGGCTGTCGAGAAAAACGAGGATATATTCCCCTTCCCCGCACGCCATTGCTTTAGCCATATGCCTATGGGGAGGCTATCTCAATAATAGATAAGCAGACAAAATGCAAACGGGGGTAAGATTCACACATCATAACACTAGCCATTTTAACTCGAATAGCACAGTGGCTTTTAGTTCCAGCACCATCTCTATCTAGTTCCAAGTCCTTCCATCACCTCTGAAGGAAACTCAGACCAAATGAGCAGTTGCTCCCCATTCTCCATCCTCCTCCTCACAGTGACCCCCACTCTGCTTTCTATGTCCATGAATGTACTTGTTCTGAACTTTCACATAAATGGAATCAGGCACTCTGTGGCCCTGGCCTCTGGCTTCTTTTATTTGCCAAAGAGATCTGAAGTGGGTGGAGGTGACAGGTCTTGGTGACTCCTGGATGTGGAGAAGGCAGATACCCAAAGGCTTTGGTAACGTGTGGGTATTCCCAGAGGAGAAGGCCCAGTGAGCAGCCTGGAGAGGTGGGGCCCAAAGAAAAAGGAAGATAGTTAGCTTCATTTGGGAAGGGTTAGCTTTGGGGTCCTGTGTACACCCTGTGGAGACACACGGTGGCAAGTGGCCAGCTGAAGGTGGGGTGAACGTGCAGATCTAGGGTTTGCCAGCCTGTGATTAAAATTAGTTATCAAGTAGAGCGTTTGTAGGAACAGAGGTGCAGCTTCCACAGTTGAGCCTGAGAAGGGACATCCAGTCCCGTCTCCTGAATGACAATGGGCACACAACTCCGAATTTGCTAAAAGCCACTGAGCTGTATCTGTATGTGGGTGAAGTGTATGGTACAAGAATATATATATATATATATATATATATATATATATATATATATATAT
>CABHPQ010158871.1:0-30705 GCA_902168405.1 Peromyscus aztecus
TTTCAATAGACTTAAATTTGATACAGTATGTATTCTGAATTTTGAACAATTATTAAGTAGTGTTCTTATATCAAACTATTAATGAATGTTGACCTACATTGTGTGAAGTTGTTAGAAATTTGGGGGCATTTATAAAACAGAATCTGAATATTATTTCCTTTTATTTATAAATAAAGAAAATATATTTAAAACTAATGAACTAAATGTGATTAATACTCTTTGTATAAACAATTAATACCCATAAGACTTATAATCACAAAGTAGTGGTGATTTTGATATTATTTGTGTTACAATATTTACATGAATTTAGTGTGATCGACTGAAATTTAATGACTACAATGACTTTGTTACACGTATTTTCATAAACTAATTAATAGACAAATCTGCTACTAATGTGATGAAGTAATATTTCCTTAGATAATTTATAAATATAGAAATAAGTTTACTGCAGAACTTTTTTTTATTACAGAGAAAATATTAAAATATAACCTTGTATTGAATTTTTAGTACTGACACCGGGCACATGCTAAACAAGAATCTTAAGACTGACACTACATATGTCCCTCTACCCAGAATGGAATGGCAGTGTAAATCAACTGGGTTGTTCACAAAACTTGGCTTCAAATTCTAGATTGTAAGTGGCTAGCTGGCTAAAATGCATTCTATTCCTAGATGTTCTCAAATTCTTAATGGGAAGAGGATAGTGCTTTTTTCAGAAGGATGCCTGAACTAAATCAAAGAATGATTTTGTATATTAATACATATAAATTCCGAGAGCTACTTTGCTATAGTTTGCAAGACATCAATTCATATATATATATATATATATATAATCAATTTATAAATACTAAAACATGCTAATTTAAATTTAAATTTCTCAAACTTTTGGATGACACTCATGCACACCTTTAAGAAATCAGATATAATCAAGTCTATTTTATTCTAAAGAAATCAATAAGTCAGTGTGTTAATTTTAATGTAAGACTTTAAAAATACTATTGGTAAAATGCTATGATAGATAACATGAATGAAACATTTCCTATAAAATTTTGCTTCTTAATACTCTTTTGTTGGAAACTTAGCCTACTGATGCAATGCTAGCACTAATGTTCTGACACCCAAGCTGTAGCCATTACTTCCTGATTGAATTTCAGACCTGCTCCACAAATTAAAACCCATACCTAGCACCATATTGGTCCTAAGAACCTGTGGCTAGCAGGTCATGGGTCCTAGGTGAGAACTTACTATTAATACTCTGCTGAATGGACATAATAGTAAACTGATTACTAGTGTCTTATCATTATATCCATGTTTTATTGCATCCGTCAAACCTTATCAGAGCAGTTTTCTTTTTTTTTTTTTTTTTTTGCAGTGGATGGAGATTAACACAAAGAGCCTCAACCGGTGGAACTGTAGAGATTAAAAGACTATGATATGTTCAGGCCTAAAATGGACCTCTACAGCACACTCTCTCTAGCCAAAGCTAAGGGGATCGTGGTGGAAAGGGGGCAGAAGGAATGTATGAGTTATATATAGATGGTGGATAGCTACAAGGAAACTTTCTTTATGGACACGACAGGGAAGTTGTGAATACGAGTTGGCAGAAACTGAGACAACAAGACATAACAAGACTCAGGCAGACAAAATTCCATCATGGAGAGAAGAGTGGGGCACTGAGGTCCAATCCTAGCTGAAGAGCTATTGGCAGTTTGTAGTTGCTGGGAGAGGAAGAGTCAGTTTCGTTTAACAGTATGGCCCTTGGTGGATAGATCATCTCTGATATCAAAGAGCAAAGGGGTAGCATAAACTGTATTTGATAGGATAAAATAAAAAAGGAAGTTCAGGGAAGCTATGAATATGATCAAACTCGTATGAAATTCTCAGAGAACTTACAACAAAGAGGAAGCAAATATAAGTGGTCAGTAAATAAGGAAAGAACTGGGATGAGCGGCAGAAAGGGGTGAATTAACCAAAAATCACTATTGGACCGTATCAAAGAACTAATGAAAATGAAGAAAAAAACAAAACTAAAAGAGGTGTATAAGATTTATGACTGATTTTTCTTTATTATAAAAGTCTTTGTAGAATATTATGAAAACATTGTCACCTCAATGTTTACTTTTTCTCAGCATAGTATTAAAAAATAAAAGAAATTAGGCATTTTGATATAATCTTTCACATTAACTTGTCAGAGTTAAATAAATTTTCTGTTAAAGTCAATTGATATTGCAAACCAGTTAGTTTAGGAACACCTTAAATATATTAGAATTTTCAACTTATTAATATAAAAGTTATAGCCATTTATTTAGAAAATCATTAATATTTCCAAGCATGATGTTTTTGAAAGTGGTTACATTAGGTTAAAAACCTAAAAATATGAACAAAGTATGTTCTGAACTAAATTATTGACATTAATTGTTAAATTGATTCATGGAAATTTATCATTATTGCATAAGGTATTAATAGCATGTACGTGGAGGTGAGGTGAGTTACTTATACTATTTTTCTATATATTTAGAACTTTTGCATTATAAAGATTTATATAAATAAAACTGTTTTCAAAATAATTGAATATGATTAATTATTAATAAGTATTGAAGCACATAACTTCATAATTTTATTATTCAAATTGGCTTTAATATTACAGTTGGAAGATAATATCATTTCACCATTCTTTTCACTGTTTTGAAGAGATTATTGTTTGTTAAGTTGTATATAAAATTTTATAGGCTGTTTAAAACAATAATGTAAGTTGACAACTGTTCTTACCACGTTATTGTAATATAATAGACAATTATAAAAAATCATTTACTCATGGAGAAAAACTTAAAATCTGGACATTAAGTCAATAGCTAAGCATTATCCACAAGTATTAAATTCTTTTTTTTTCCCTGAGACAGGGTTTCTCTGTGTAACTTTATGCCTTTCCTGGAACTCACTATATAGCCCAGGCTTGCCTCGAACTCACGAAGACCCGCTTGCCTCTGCCTCTCGAGTGCTGGGATTAAAAGCGTGCACCGCTGCTGCCGCTGCCACCACCCGGCTAGCAAGTATTAAATTCTAAATGACTAAGTGATTCTAAATTTTGAAGTATAAATTTATTCTTTGTACTGCAGACTTTACTAAGTAACATCTAAAGTCAATTTGTTGAGATTACCATAAATAGTTAATAAAAATAGTATCAAATAAATTTAAAAATTCTCATATTATCATGGCAATGTAACTTAATATTATAATGATAGATCTCTATATCCTTGATATATATGAACTATTTTTTTAAAATACTAAAAATAATAATACTAGCAAAACTGGAAAATAACACTAAAAATACTTACAAGAGAAAATTGTATCCAATTTATGATTTGTGCATGTGTGTATGTGTGTTTGCTTTGGCTTTTTGAGACAGGGTTTCTCTGTGTAGCCCTGGCTGTTTAGAAACTGGCTCTGTAGACCAGGCTGGTCTTGAACTCACAGATCTGCTTGTGGATAAGATGTAAACTGTTTGTTGCCATGTCTGAGAAGGAGAAGACACAAAGTCATTAATCAATTAGCTATTTGCAATTGATACTGGGAGAGGGAAAATCATTATTCTCCAATGGAGCATCACCAGGTATGTCCATCACATTCCAGGGCAGGCTTCATGCTCAAGACTTGTTGGCCAACACAGAACAGAATGGACACGATGGTTCTTTTGGTGTACATTTTTATTTATTTTTCCTCATAAATTATCTTTTATTTGTTTTGTTCGTCTGTTTTGACTTTGAGTTTTGAGATATTTTTTTCCTCTGGTATTTTGTTTGTTTTCTTCCTGAGAGAGATAATAAACTCGTGATATTTTTTTAATATTTTAAGGAAAAAACTGTGGCTAAATAAGTCATAAACAGTTTTTAAAGTTAAGTTTATAATAAAGTTCACAGTTCATTTAAATTATTTTATGATGTTTTATTTTTGTCACTGATTACTGCCTAATATTAAAAAAGTAACTAGATATAAATTATGGATATTAATTTTAGCTAGCTGAAAGATGTTTATGCTAGAATAACTCATTCCAGTGTTCTTACAGAAAGAAAAAAGTGAAATGATAACTGGTCTACTTTAGTATTTCTTTGTTATTTTAAATCACACTTTGCTGATTCAAGGCTATTGAAATCCCATTGAGGCTGCTCAAGTAACTGTTTCTACTAATAGCTCCCATTACATTATCCACGTTAAAGGAGTGATTAAAATATCTCCATGAACACCATAATTTTCATGTAGAAATCTTGCTGAAGTGATATATCAAAATTCCTTTTTTTTTTCATAAACTAAGCAGTCTCACCCCAAGTATCTCAAAAATTAAGGAAAACGAGTGTTATCTGAGAATCTCACCTTTACATTCTTCAAATTACCATCATAAGAACAGAGCTAAAGATAAAACTTTAAAAAAATAATCACAGAAGAGAACACATTTTTTAGCTTTTAAAACTCCATCTTAAATGATTAGTATTTTGACCAATAATCTATAGAGACTCTATCAGCTCAGAAAGTACAATCGTCTTAAAGTTAAAGTGTTCCCTCATTCGACAAGACAAAGCAATGTCCTATGTCATGCTATGAATTATATAGGAATAATTGTCAGTATCAATTTTCTGGCCATGGTAATAAAGAACTATCATTCATTTTATTGCTGGAGAGAATCACTGTTTCTTATTCATACCAACACAGTACTTCCATTATTTCTTATAAAAGCCTTGGCAATACTTCAAAATGAGTGTTATTGCAAAATATTCTATTTCAGCATGGTAAATATATGGCTTGCTTTCCCATTATCCTCCCAACACTCTGAAGAGGACTTTACTTTGGTTATGCAGATCTGCTGTCAAGTGAGAAAAACTGACTCTCAGACTTTGCCTTCCTCAAAGAATGGAAGGCATTTTCTGGAAGTCTGCTCACACTCATGACTGCATTGCCACATGCCAAGAATCTTTACTGACTTCTTGTTTTCACACTAGCACTTGACTATGAAGCTTCCTTGGCTACAGTAACATGTTTAGGAGTCAAAAATATTTGACATATATTAAATATTTGAGTAAAATGAAAAATTCTAAATGCACACCTTTTTAATTGCCAAATGTTTTTAATCACCAAAAGAGTCACAA
Organism: Peromyscus aztecus; assembly: GCA_902168405.1. NCBI lineage: Eukaryota > Metazoa > Chordata > Mammalia > Rodentia > Cricetidae > Peromyscus > Peromyscus aztecus. The sequence continues at coordinate 5,139 of CABHPQ010158871.1, forward strand.
TTAAATCATACTTTGATATTTTTTAATGTTAAAAATGACAATATTGAGTATAATGTTTGCCAGTATGCCCGATCAATTATGTATGAGTACTACAGTACAGTAATATGACTGAAAGATTCCCATAAAACTTATTACAGCTAATTCTTAAAGGCAAAGTTTGAAAAAAATTGCCTAAAATCATTTTGGAAAATTTCCATAAAACTCTTCATAGTAAGGAATAATTTCATATTATTAATATTAAAATTATTTTACCTGACAATTGAGGGTGTTTTACGATTCACTTTTATTTTTATGTATGAAAGTATATGTATGTTTTCCTGTGTATGTTTGACATCTCTTTGCAGGTGCCCTCAAAAGGCAAAAGAGGGCTTTGAGTTTGGTGGAGCTGGACTCCCAGGAGGTTGTGAGTACCCAATAACACTGATGGGAATGGGACTATGATTCTTTAGAAGAATGGCCATATCATCCAAGTCCACTACTTGTGAATATATACAAAGAATGTTATAACAGAAAGGGAAAGGATTTCAATTTTTCTGTAATTGTATATGGAATGGTATCAGATAAAATGCAAATAAAATTAGGAAATAATTGAATTATGAATATAAGCTGTCAGAATTGTAAAATCTCTCTCTCATATTAATTTGTCAGGTTTACTTTGGAAACAATACAAAAATAATATAAAGGTTGTAATGGGCCAATACACTGATCTAAATATTTATTAAGTTAACAGTTAGTAAATTATATGAAAAAAATTGTATGATATTGATAATAAATAACTACCTTTAACACATGATCTGGAATTTAATTTGATCATTATGAACTTACTCTAGCCACTGTAGTATTTCAAATCATGTGCACTACTCCCTTGAAATTCATTTGTAATAAAATAATTGCATTCATTTTGGTCCAGCTTCTATCTAGTTTTGATCATTTTTTTTGTTAGTTTGATGGTTTTGGTTTTGGTGTTGTTTATTTTCAGATTTTGAAGCTATCTTAAGTTATTTTGATGTTACAATTGATATCTCTTCAATTCAAATAATCATTCCTTTACATTGATGATATTTTTATCTATAATTTCTTTTCATTTTATATTTATTGAATTTTCTATTATAATGTCTTTTAGTCAATAATGTAGTAGTATGTACTAATTGTTTTTTGTCAACTGTTCAAAACCTACACTTATTTACAAATAGGGGATCATAACTGAGAAAATACTTCCATATAATTAGCCTGTAGGCAAGTCTGTGAGGTATTATCTTAATTAACTATTGTGTAGGAAGGCCTAGATTACTATGTTGGTGTAATCTCTAGGTTTTAGATCTGGGTTATATAAGAAATCAGGTTGAGCAAAGCACATGTGAGCAAGCCAGTAATAATGATTTCTCTCTCCTCTTCAGTTCCTGACCTGAGTTTATGAGTTTGGTTGATGATGGACTATAAACAATAAGCTGAAATAAACCCTTTCACTCCCAATTTGCTTTCAGTCATAGTATTTTATCAATGCAATAGAAACCCTAACTTTTAAGACACAGTATTAAAAATGAATGCTAGAATTACAATTTTTTAAAAAAAATAGTTTTCTTTTCTGTAAAAGTTTTCCATAAAAATTCCATAAGCTTTGGTAATTTTGCTATTTGCATGTAATCAATCTTTTAAGACCAAACTTTGTACATGGAAACTTGGGTATCTACCTATTCTTGTTCCACTACTACCCTTCTAGTAGTCATTTTTGAGAGGGAGATAGCTGAAATGTCACATTAATTCCAACCAATCTACTTCTAGAATTATTTTTCTCTTACTTTTTCGTTGCTCCTGCAGGGATTAGTTAGTTTCAATTGACTGATAGAACAGACTATCAACAGATAAATCTATTTCTGATGCTGTGTGTAAAGCATGAAAAATATATTAATGCAATAGTCATATTTTATATATAGTAAAATATTCATTTTAATTGGTAATTTTATATATTCATTGCACAATTTTGACTATTAAGCATTGTTATGAATGAAGGGATACTGTCACACACACATACACACACACAAAAAAAAAAACACAGAATAAGATTCTGTGGAGTTCTCAGCCCTAAATGGGACATTTGTGTTGTGGAATATTACTTTAACTATGTAAATGTATGTTGCATTTGTTTATGTTGAATTTGTTCAATTATGTAAAGGTATGTTGCTTTTGTTCATGGTGCATTTGTTTAATTATATAAAGATTTGTTGCTGTTTCACCTTACCTGCCTAAGGTATCTGATTGGTCTGATAAAAAACTGAATGGTCAATAGCTAGGTAGCATAGGGAAGGATAGGCAGGGCTAGTAGACAGAAAGAATAAGTTGGAAGAATCTAGGCTTGGGAGAAGAGAGAATGAGGCAGAGAGAGAGGGAAACACCCAAGCTCTCCAGCCAGGCAGCCACCAAACAAACAGACACAGAGTAGGACATACAGAATGAAAGAAAATTGAAAAGCACTGAGGCAAAATGTAGATGAAGAGAAATAGGTTAAGTTATAAGAAGTGAGACAAGCATAAGGCTGAGCATTCACAACTAATAATAAATTCTTGTGTCATTATTTGGGAGCTGGTTGGTGGCCCAAAAGAAAGCCCGCTACATGTTTGTATCACATCCTTTCTTCCCAAAGCACAAAGTTCACCCTCAAAGAACAGGTGGAAATATTGTAAGAGCCACAGAGAATGAATCACTACAGTGAAACAGTGTTTTCAAGCCACAGAGCACAGATGCACACATGCATTCATTGAAGCTGCAATTGCATGCATAGGATTTTATGCAAGATAAAACCATATAAAATCTCTGCATGGACAGGCAAAACAGTAATGAAGCCCTATTCCTAAATGAAGATCTTTTGAAAAGAGATAACTGCTAAGAAAGAGAAAATCAGAGTTTCATGGATGCAGACTTTTAGCATCTATCCATGTTCCAGTACATGGTCTTACATGCTTGTGCATATAGAACCACCAAATGGACTCAATGGGTTTTAAAGAACACATGAGTATCTTAGAGTTGGCTCAGTGCTGCTTACTCTTGCAGAGGACACAGGTTCAATTATTTGAACCCACCTGGCAGTTCACAACCATCTATAACTCCAGGTTCAGGAGATCCAGACACCACCTTCTGGCCTTAGTATGAGACATACAAGTGGTGCACATACATGCATGCAGGCAATAAACTCATTGACATACAAACAAACAAACAAACAATCAGAACGTGTGCAAATGGGATTGAATAGTGGTAAAGAGGGTAAGTAAAGAAATGGAGGGTAAGAGATGGGCTAGACTTGATCAAAACACATTATTTGAGGTATGAAATTGCTGGGGGATGTCTTTTTGTATGTTGTGAATATATGGTGCTGTGACTGGCTGACAAATAAAGCTGCATTGGCCTATGGCAAGGCAGCTTAGACGCAGGTGGAAATCCAAGCAGATATAGGGAGAGAAGAAAGGAGAGGAGGGGGAGATGCCAGCTGTCACTGAAGGAGAAGCAAGATGCCAGCAGACTGGTAAAGCCACACTCAAGTGGCAAAACATAGACTAATAGAAATGGGTTAAGTTATAAGAGCTAGCTAGCAAGAAGCCTGCCATAGGCCATACAATTGGTAATTAATATTAAGGTTCTGAATGATTATTTTATAAGTGGCCGAGGGACTGCAGGGCCGGGTGGGATCAGAGGAATGTGGAAGCGTGGGGCCACCTGGGACCACGAGGGACCTGAGAAAGCTTACAGCTACATGAAATACTCAAACATTGAAAAAGAAATTTTTTGCTCTCATGAGTAATAGATTCCATTGACAAGAGATGACCAAGAAACAAAGAAACATGTGGCATGGATTTTGTGATGATATTTGCTATGAAGAAAAGCATATTAAGAAAAGAACTTGGAAGTTAGGAAGTGTAATGGTCTATATGCAATTATTGGACAGGATCAAATGTGATCAACTGATCTAATTGAAAGACATGAATAAAGTCTGAAAATATGCTATGAGGACATTTCAAGGGAGAAGTGCCACATTCAGGAAAAAAACAAAGGCCGTGATCTCAAAATAAGGTCACAGTCATATTAAGTGTATGAAATAACTAGTTCAGATAAAGGGTTGGAAAACAGAAAAGAAAAGAACAAATGAGGCCATAAAAAATTGGATCAAATAGTTTGAGCCTAATATTAATCAGCTACAAATTAGGTACTTATGCAAAGAGATTTAAAAAGATTTTGCAAGGTTCAGCAACATACAGTGTAGTCTATCTTAATTAATAAGCAGGTCTATGTGGTAGCTCTGCATAGAATTACTAGATCTTTATCAACTATGTATTGGACAATACTTCAGCACAGAAGATTAAAGGTAAGGCTTGATATATTCTTGTCATTCGCCATTTATTCCTCATTTTGTAGATCATTTTCTCATATCAGTTGTCTTTTCTTCTATGGATTCCTCTTTTGGGCTCTAAACATTTCTTCAATTTAAAGGTTTCCTATAGTAATTTAACTCTTCTGCATATCCCTTTACCTTCTAGATTTTCATGCCAAATTTCCAGACTGGATAATATGAATGGGTACTTTTTCTGCTCAAGTAATATCAAAAGTCATACCATGGTTTGTAGCTTGAGAAGTCTCCAATTGGATCATCTCATCATTTGCTTCCATCATTCTCGGTCTTAAACTACTAATTCCATACTTCTTTGAGACTGCTTTGTCTCCATATGTTTTTAATGGATTTCGACAGTTTACAAAAAATACAGAAAAATGAGACCAATGCGAAGACATCTCCCAGTTTCTATTCTATTAAAGAATACCCTAAACTGCAGGAGCCAAGTGAAAAATGACAATGATCAGGGTCATTTTCACAGGGAAAAGCCATCTCTAAATTAAAGCCCAGCAGTTTTATAGCTTTCAGCCCCATTCAATAAACTAGAAGACAGAACGAAAGTGTAAGTGGAAAGAATAAAATGTCTTATGGCAGTTGTGTTAGTCAGGATTCTCTAGAGTAACAGAGCAGAACTTAGAGAATGCATCTCTATCTATCTCTAGCTATCTCTCTCTCACTCTCTATCTGTCTATCTGTGTGTATATTTGTGTATGTATGACTATATATAAAAATAATGCACATTTTATTTTATATAAAGGGAATTTATTAGGATGACTTAAAGGCCGTGATCCAGTTAATCCCACAATGGTTTCCTATTGACTGAAGATCCAAGAATGTAGTAGTTGTTCAGTCCATGAGGCTGGATGTCTCAGCTGGTCTTCAGTAGATGCTGGAATCCTGAAGAAGTAGGCTCTAATGTCAGTGAGAGAATGGACTTGCTAGTGAGTGAGAGCAAGCAAGCCAGGAGCAAAATTTCCTTCCCCCATGTCCTTATATAGGCTTCCTGCAAAAGGTTTGGACCAGATTAGATCTAGGTTAAAGATCTGGATTGATGGTGGGTTGTCCAACCTCAAAATCCAGATTAGAAGTAGACCTTCCAACTTCAAATTAAGCAAAAATCCTTCATAGGTATAATCCCCCATTTTGGGATTTTAGATAATTACAGAGGTTTTCAAGTTGACAACCAAGACTGGCTATCACAGCAGTTGTTTTCAAGATAAACCTAGTAAAAAAAAAAATAGGGTGCTTATTATGCATATCTGCTATGCTAATTCAAAAACTCTCATAGAGCAGGCTGTGGCTGAGCCCTGACAATATTGCGATAATGTGGAAATGAGCTTGGAGTCAATACACCAGGATGAACCTTTTTACATGAACACTCACAGTAGTCACCGATTTTTAACTTTTAGTTTTCAAACCCATGCCATGTATCACCTTGCACATTATGTAACTAACTCTCTTTTCTTGTGCTACTTAAATGAAAGATTCCCGTTTATTTCAAATTATTGATCCAGTCATCCTTAAAAAACTGAAATAAGAAAGAAATGAGGATTAATTTTATCTGGTCATAATAAATATATTTTCTTTTACTGCCTTTGAAAGAAAGTTACCCAGTCAGTTTTTAATGGATTGAGTCTTCCTTTGTACTGCTCTACTAAAGATTTCTAAATACTCCATTCTAGTTATTATAGGTTATGCACATTTTGTGAAGGTTCATTGAAATGGCACATATGCACCACAGCAATGACCACCATGGCACATTACCCCAATTGCCCAAGAGTGATTCATATTCTTTGGTGGTAATTAATAGTTCTCTAATTGTCTTTCAGGCGTTCTCAACAAGAGAGGAATCATTTCTGACTGAAAACCTACTCTATCCCAGTCTAGTGAAGTTGTAGATACAGGAGGAGAAACCACAACCAACATATTTCTTAACTTCATTCAAATATTTATATCTGGTCTCACAGAGAAGTATATTTTTCATCCCTCATCAATGAAGTTCTCTTTGCAACAGATTGAGACCATTAGAGTAAACCACAAATTATCAAACTGCACAATTGTGGAATTCATTCCAAAATGATACACAACACAAGTCCCATAATTATGGCTCAGGGACAGAAAGACTAACTTCCAGAGGAACAAGAAGTTTGCTAAGAGATTGTATTTCTTGAACTGTCAGAAGCTATACCCATGAAGCCTCATCAACATGGCTGCTTAAACATGACCAGAATAATGACAACACTAATGGATGTGTTAATATGCATTGGGGAATGGTCACCAGAACTCTATCCTCGAGAAGGAACTAAAGGCAACTAAGGAATGGAGAGATGGTAGAAATAGTCTTCCCTAGGGAAGAGAACACCTGATTATCCAATGCCAAAAGGCCAGCGCTGAGAACATATACATACAATATTATTTGGACACAAAAGATCGTATTGAGTGTGTGTGTGTGTGTGTGTGTGTGTGTGTGTGTGTGTGTGTGTATGCAAGTGTGCACATATATGGGACAACAATTAAAGAAAAATAGACTCTGAATTTGAATGACTACAAAGTTGGGAAATATGAGAATGGGGTTGGAAGGAGAAAAATAAGGCGGGAAATGATATACCATATTATTATCTTAAAAATTACAATTAAAAAACATGAAGGAATAAATGTAACTCAACAGGTTAGAGAGATGTCTCAGTGGTCAATAGTATTTATTGCTTTTACACATGGCTTGAGTTCTATTCACAGTCCCATGTCCTGGGACACACAACTAACTATAACTCTAGCTCCAGAGAGAATCTAAAACATTAGGCTTCTGAGCACCTTCCACTCTTGTGTATTTATCCACATACAGACACACACTAGCACACACACAATTTAATACAATAAAATAAAACTTTCAAAATATAATTCAAGTATCCTCTTTTTAATGCTAATTTTCAAAGTGTTTACTTGTATCCATTATATGATACATTGCTATTGATATTTCTCAGTTATATTTGACTACATATTACATGGGTGGGTATCTTTTATAAAAATATAAACACATTATATTTTCCAATTTGATTTTATTATTAGGACACAGGCTAGCCTAAATCAAATGTTCCCAATAAGTAACAAGCAATTTGTCATCTATTCTAAGTTTGAAAATTTTGAAGTATTATTTGAATTCCTTCTGCAAAACAGATTCATGATTGAGAACAGTCCATGTTACATAAGTAACTTGTAGAGAAATATTATGTATGATGTTATTAAATGTGTATTATAACTACCCTTGCTTCAAAATTCTTAAGTCACCAATATTTATAATTCATTTTTCACCCATAGTAGCTAAGAGGAGAAATGTAGTTTGATAGATCACTTAGATTCTCAAGTTGTTATTGTATAAAACTAGACTATGGATAAACTCATGATATGGGTATGAAAACAATACTCTTGAATTTATAGACTTTATCATAAGATACACTTGTAAATAAATAAGAAATATCACAAACCAAAATTAAACAGAACCAAAGTCTATATACCTCAAAGAACTTCTATCCAGTTAGAATAGGCATTCAGAAATAGTGGTTTGTTCATTCTTCTTTTACCTCTAGTGATAAATCCCATCTCTTATTTAGGTTCTTTATAGAAAAGAACATTTATTGTGAAGTAATGTTAGGATGTTTATCCAAAGAAGAAATAGGTGAAAGTAAGTTCATAAAGAATGAAATATACAATCTATTATTTACTTCTCTTTCCAGATCGAATTCTGTCACAGTTAGGAATGCTCAAAAGCAATGTGGAGTACACTTGAAAGACTTTCTCTGAAAGGTGAATAAGAGAGATGTCTATATGGTCACATCATCATTGGCTGGAGAGAACTTTGGCAGTGCTAACACTTTATATTCTTGGCAAAAAGATGAGCAAGCTCTCAAGCGTTCAAGGCCCCAAATAAGAAAACATTGACTTCTTTGTCAAAAATCAGGTGTTCATAGCTATGCATTTTTTTGTCAGGGTCTTCAATTCGATTCCATTGGTCTACATGTCAGTTTTTATGCCAGTACCAAGCTATGTTTATTACTATAGCTCTATAGTAGAGCTTGAGGTCAGGGATCGTGATGCCTCCAAGGTTGCTTTATTGTACAGGATTCTTTTAGCTATGCTGAGTTTTTTGTTGTTGTTGTTGTTTTTCCATATGAAGTTGAGTATTGTTCTTTCCAGGTCTGTGAAGAATTGCATTGGGATTTTGATGGGGATTGAGTTGAATCTGTAGATTGCCTTTTAAGGTTGCCATTTTTACAAGTTAATCCTACCTATCCATGAGCATGAAAGATCTTTGCATTTTCTGATATCTTCTTTGATTTCTTTGTTCAGAGACTTAATGTTCTTGTCATATAGGTCTTTCACTTGCTTAGTTAGAGTTACCCCAAGGTATTTTATATTATTTGTGGCTATTGTAAGGGTTATGTTTCTTGGATTTCTTTCTCAGCCCGCTTATCATTTGTATATAGGAGGGCTACAAAGTAGGAGATCAATTAAAGAGATACCATGATAAATGGAGACATCATAGGAATAGGGAGAGAAAGGGTACTAGGGAAGTTCCCAGTAATCCACAAGGATGACCCCACCTTAGACTACTAGCAATAGTTGAGAGGGTGCCTGAACTGGCCTGCTCTGATAATCAGATTTGCGAATACCCTGTCATCATAAAACCTTCATCCAGTAACTGATAGAAACAGATGCAGAGATCCACAGCTGGGTGCCAGGCCAAGCTCTAGGTGTCCAATAGATGAGAGAGAGGAGGGATTCTATGAGGAAGGGACATCGAGATCATGATGGGGAAAGGTACAGAGACGGCCAGGCCAAACTAGTGGAAACGCATGAACTGTGGGCCAATAGCTGTGGAGCCCCCATGGGACTGGACTAGGCCACCTGAATAAGGCGAGACAGTTGTTTAGCTCGAACTGTTTAGGGGGCCCCCTGTGCCAATGGGGTTGGGATCCATCCCTGGTGCATGAACAGGCTTTCTGGAGCCCAGTGCCTATGGTGGGACACCTTGCACAGCCTTGGTGCAGGGGAGAGGGGCTTGACCAGTCTCAACTGAATGTACCAGCCTCTGCTGACTTCCTATGGTAGACCTTGTCTTGGAGGAGGTGGGAATGGATGGTGGCTTGGGGTGGGGGGGGAGGGGGGAGAAGGTTGGGAGGCAGAAGGAGAGAGAAGAGGGAGATCTGTGGTTGGTATGTAAAATTAATAGACAATTTCTTAATAACAAAAAATGAGTAAAATAAAAAAGAAAACATCTAATAATTTGTTGTAATAATGTAAGATCACAGGACTTATTCACGATAGAGATAGTCAAAATAAAGGTCAAATGAAAAAAGTAATAAGATAACAAGCAGTGTTAGTTGCCCACTAAACCTATTTAAGGGAGAAGCTAAATCCCCAATGTCTGATTTACATCTATTTCAAATTGAATAGTACTAAACTTCCTAATATTACTGTGTGTGCTCTCTAGAATTTTCCTGCTATGATTAATGAAAACTTCAGCCTTTAAGAAGCACTGGGTCTTTTAAATTGTCTTCTCATTACAATTCCTTTGGTAGTCCATTGTGGTAGTTCTTGCTGCATTCATGAAGTCTATCCCTGATGCTGCTTGTGTTTCACAAACTGTCATTCAATTTTCAACAAGTCCCACGGCCAACTGTACTGGTGGCTGACTTATCCTGGGTCATGTCTACCAACGTTAAAGTTAATTTGCTTTTCCTATAGAAAACTGTTGCTTTCCCTCACATACCTAACACATTAAGGCTGTTGTTGAACAACTGTGCGGGTTACTTCAAAACAGAAGGGTTTTCCTGGTTATTTGTCACTGCAATACTCCAAGCATGTCAAAAATGACTGATGCCTGTTAGGTCTTCTTTAGCGTGAACCAATGAAGGGCTGCTACACACAGCTATTAGTATAGTGCTCCGTTTACCTTTCTGGCCCCAGAATCAATCCATGCTGGATAAAGATGAAAGTTGTGTGCCAAGGTACAGATGTATTAACTGAATCCTAACTTCTCTGCTGCATCACTGCGATGTTGCTATGACACTGTTTTGAAGACACTTGACCCTTCTTTGGGGGAGTAGAATGCTCTTAATGGATATTCCCCTGTAAAACCAGAAAATGAATCACATGTGGGTTCTTACAGTAACTGGCCAGACAAATAACATGCCTCTTAATTTTAGTGGTCATCACTATTGTTGGCAAATCAATAATGTGTCCTCACAACTATACTGAAAATTCATTTATTATCATACTTTCTGACGTGATGTACTACAATACAGATAGAAAAACAGTTTATCTGGAGAACAATATTAAAATATCTTGTTCATTAACCATGTCACCCAGCTATAAAATGGAATTGTACATTATGTTTTAAGGATCACTGAAACTTTTAGGATTTCTGCATGACCAAGTTTGTCATTTACCTCATTTCCATTTCTAAGAATGATCTACTGTTAAATACTATCACTAAATTGCTAGACTTTGAACTATTGCTACTGTACCTTAAATTATTAAAATTCTATCTTGACAAGGTAAAGGGATAGCAATGGATAATTATACATCGATTAATAATCTTAACCCTTGCTAAAAGTATTAAGTACAACATGAATTACATATAGTGAGAGAACAGAATGCTGTTTGTAGCTTTAGAAGTGTTTTTCCTTTAAGACATTGTGATCATTATGCCTCTTTTAAAAACTTATTAAGTATGGAAAAGGAAAACAGGCTACAGAATGACAGGAATTAGGGACACTGAGAAGAACATGGGAGAGTCTCTTCGAGGCAACAGGACAGCTCTTGGTCTGAATCTTGATTGTGAAACATCTGACTGTGTTCAGAGACTGCAGTTTCCACAGTATATTTGAAATTGGGTAACAGGTAGATGAGGTTTCTCTTGTTGTTTGAAAAATAAGTAGCACTGAAAATAAAATATTCAATTAAAAAATTCTGCTAAGCATGGTGTCATATACTTGTAAACCTGGCACATGGGTTGTGGACAGAGCATGATTAGGAGTTCCACGTTATCCTCAGAGACATATTAAGTTTCAGGCCAGCCTGAGCTACATGAAATCTCTTATCTAAAAATAAAATAGCAATTGTAAATCATCCCTGAAATGATTAAGAGTTATAGCACAGTTCAGGTAATTACAATGGATATAATTTAAAATATGCCAATGGCACTAAATATATAACATGCAAAAAGTGTACAAAATGGAGAAAATACGAACCTAGTTGGATTTTTTCAAGTTATATTATCAAAATAAACTCAAACTTAGTCCACTGTCATATTTTCATGGGAAGCCTGACATTCTTATCATTTTGTGTTCAGTTGCTCCGTTTTCGTTTGCCTGTAGGTTTAATATAAACTGTTCAAATCTGTTAGTCTCTGTATGATTTTTTGAGTCAGTATAGATTTCATGTTTCATTTGTAGGGATGTAAAAAGCAACATCACTTTTGTATTTAATTCTTTTCTTGCTCTGTTCTGAACCTGGGGCAAGAAAGACGACATTGTTAATATTCACATGATCTGTATCTGTGCTATTTTAATTCCTAATATTGAAATGTCACTGCTGGCACTTATGTAACACTATTTGATCAGTGATGTCTTCCAGGCCTGAATAATACCTGCTGTGAAATGTTCTTGTGGGTGTGGGTGGTCTCCATCATCCATTTTAAGTCCAAATGCTATGATCACCCAGGTGAAATGCTTTGATAATTTCTCAAATGCAATCTGTTTTCCAAAGACAGTAGAAGCAACAGAAAATGTATGGAACATATAAATGTCACTTATATATGAAATAAACTAACAAACAAAGGCAAGCTCCAGGATGAGCTTGATTTGGAAAGACCAGGCAGTACAATGTTAAAACCTTCTTTGGACCATTATTCTGTAATCACCTGAATTGTAGTTTGTCTATAGTTCCTGAAGGCCATTATTGTAAATGGTGTTATAAAGTTTATATGTTCATAGATAATTAGGAAGCCTGTCCCATAACTGATTATCTCACATTTTAATTTTATTATGCATGTGTATATGCTAGATTTGCATACCCAAACATTACTATATGCTTATTGTTTACTGTTTGACTCAATGCTTTGTTTTTACCACTCGATATTTTGATCATTGTGTTTGGAGAAAGAAACATGAAAAACAAGCTTTCATTTAGAATCTGAAAAAAATAAAAATAATTTCAAATGGTTCAAAAAAGAATCTTGTTTGAAACAAAAAGATGTGCAATAAATTTTAAGCTACTGAGCTTCACATTTGTATCTGTAGGGTGGAAGGGCACTCATTCTTTTGTTCATTGAAAATGATTTTGAAGATCCTACTTGGTCTGAGACACTTCAGATTAGGTATCGCCCTTGTCAAGTGCTTGCATGCTGAATGGCGACTTTTTTCTTTGTATCTTTTCACTTCTTTTTTAGTTATGTCTTATGTCCAAAGTACTGTGGGGTTTGAGAAACATTCATATGCTATATGACCTAACGTCTGCTCTTCTCACTTCCACTGCAGTAAGAATGACAAGATAGAGTAAAGTTCATCCCCAGGTCTAGTTATTGATTTTTTTTTTGCCAACAATCCAATTCATTTCAGATATTTCAACCTTAGAATAACTTCCTCCTTAGACAATGATAATTTACGAGATCAACATCAATTAGCTTCGACTCAGAAATGAATGATGAATCAGTAAGCACTAAAACATAAAAATATTGTGCAGCCTTCTTGAACATGCAAACAAAACCAAATAGAGGAGCTTTAACCTTACAGCAGAACCAAACGTATGCACCTATCTTAATCTCAAAATAGAACTAAAGGGAAGAGCCTACTTGAGTCTTAAAATATGAACCAAATGAAGTATCTGTTGCATTTTGGGAAAGGGGATAGCAGATTATAGATGAGGTGACCGTAGGGTAGAATAATGGGAACACAAAGGGGCAGAAGGTAGTGGAATGGTGAGGACTGGGAAACAGGACAAGGGAAGGGTTAACCAAAATGAATTGTACATGAAGAGCTACACGGCAAGCTACAATCTTGCAAACCAAATAAAAAGTATACTAAAAAGCAACAATAGACCATGTGTAATATGAAAGAACAGAGGATATGGGATACAGAGAGATAATGGTTTAAGTGGAAATAGAAGCAGTGAGGGGATTGAAAGATAGGGGCTAAGCTAGTGAAAATTAAGGGTGTATGAAATAACATTGGCTTGTAAGCTAGCTCATACATTTTAAAAGAGGAGCTTGGACAGAGATGTAACATACAGGCCAACCATATAACCCCCATAACCCCCAGAAGACATAGTTTATTAAGGGAAAAATCTCAGTATCATGCACAGGTTATTTCCATACAGTTTATTCATCATAGATGTTCCAGGGACACTAAACAGAACAGGCTCTTGCTCTTACTTACCCATCATAAGTAGATGGTAAGACCATAATGCTGAGGATACTATATACTCTGGTTTCAGGATATAGATAAATCAGTCTTGGGCTGACCAGAAAACCCTCCCCTGGATGGGTATATTTTATAGTCCTGTGTTAGGCAAGTTACAAGATTTTAAAATGTATCAATGGCCTATCCATTGCTGGACCACACATGCTATAATATGACCTGCCAGGCAAGGTGTACCCTCAGCACAATAGTAGTAGGACTGTTTATGGGACAACCAACCATTCTCTAAAATGGGCTCTAAGACATACTCCATGCAGAGAATTAATGTGTGGTACTGTAACATGGTTAAAAATCCATGACTATTGATGCCATAGACCCTAGGAGAGCCAATCAATGCTTTTCTGAGTGGTCACACTATAAAACTGATTTTAAATGTTTATACTGCTTTCTACAGATTTGTGCTGCTTTAAGTCTTGATCAAGAGCTTCTTATTACAGAAGGTAATGGGCAATGTGGAGGATCATAACTGTTCAAAAAACTGACAGTATCAGACTGTGAGTATTTAATCATAGGTAGAACTTCTATATCAACCCCAAAGCCCTAACCTCAGGGAACATCACAGAAGAAGAATGGAAAGAATATAAGAGTTGGAAGATGCAGAGGAGTATTATTAGATAAGTATTATAACACAAGATGGCAGTTACAAACCTGAACCCACAGCAGCTATGGTTACTTGCAAATGACCTTCCTGAGATTCAAGAGAGTTAAAAATTCCAGCATAGAAAGGAAAAACTTTCTGCTGCCCTTGCCATAAAGAGCTAAAGGCAACTGATGACAATTTGCTGAGAGAGTCACTTTTAAGTGTCAGCCCTTGGTAGATCACCTGCTCCTCAGTAGCTGACACCAAACACATGACTATATGGGCAGGACTTATTGCACTGAATGAGTTATATAATAAAAATATAAGACGTGGAGTTAGGAAGGAAATAGGAGATGTGTTGGGCGAGGTAGTTGGTGATGGAAGGAGGAAATAATATACTGATTTGGCCAAGATATATATATATATATATATATATATATATATATATATATAAAACATATGGGATGGAGAGGTTGCTCAGTAGTTAGGAGCACATCTTGTCTTCCATAGGACTAGAGTTGAATATCCAGCACCCATATCTGTCTTGTGGCCCACAGCCTGCCTGTAACTCAAAGTCTGGTAGAATCTGACACTTCTGGCCTATTCAGGCATCTGCACTTGTGTGCACATATAACCCCCTACACACACAAAAAAAAAAACCCTATCTTAAAATCACATATTGCCACCTGTATGAAGTAGTAGTAGGTGGAGGAGGAGGAGAACTAGGACGACAATGGCAATGATAAAAACGACAACAATAACAACAAGGCCAGCCTGGATAAGCCTTTGAAGCAACAGATAGTATTTTTTTTTTTAAAAAGTGGATCTAAAGAATAAAATAAATTAAAAAAAAACTATTTAATATAATTTTATGTGAATGAACAGTTTTCTTGCAGGCTGTGTATGTATGGATACCACATACATTCTAGTACTTGTAGAGGCCAGAAGAGGGTATCAGTTACCATGAAACTGTGGTTATAGACAGGTGCTGGGAACTAGACAAGCAGGAGCAGGAAGTACTCTTTACTGTTGAGACAACTTCCAGTCACTAAAGGAATTTTTAAAAAGTTTGGTCAAAATTATGTACATTAATTGACAAATTATTTTTAAGTTTGGGTCTATGAATGACAAATGATCTTTAAAAAGGTAGAAAAGATCATTCCTAAAAATACTCTTGAGTTTACTAGCTGAAAAACAAGAAGAGATAATTTTTAAATAGCTTAAAATTATGAACAAGCTAGTGCCAGTAAGCTTTGCAAAAGTGGAACTACTTTCTTATTGTGTCTTCTTGTAACCCTTTAAAGAAATCCTAACTCTTGGGATTATATTATTTATAAAAATATAATTTACTTAAGAACATCATCTTTCTTAACATTAAGGTAAATAAAATTGTCTGTCATATTATTGAATTTAGAAACTAAATTCAAAGCAATGAAGCGTGTAAAAGAAAAGAGCAATGGAATGAACAATTATTTCTAATAAAAATAAATATAATATCTGTGTTTATGATACTAAAATAGGACAAGCTGTAAACAATTCCTAAACCTTGTTATTTTTGTGATAGAATATGCTTATTATGTGTAAAATACTAAGAACTAAGGTTGTTCAGAAATGTATTCCTCTTTGCAAATAGTTAATCATTGAATTAGTATAAAATAAATACTTTCATTCTAGGATTATTGAGTACAATATGTTAACTTAAGAAAACATTCTGACCTGATATCAAGTTGTAGTAGGACAAGCATACTCCCTGCTTAAAATTAATACCATCTACAACGCAGGCTGATATAACCCCATTGATATTTCTACCACAGTATGGTACAGTAGATCTGGGATTTCAGGAATAGAGGGAAAAAATGTTTACATTTTCTCAGAATTTGGGATCTTTAAGTATATATAAAAACAGAATTAGAAAACTTGTTCAGTTAAACTTGTTAGTTATAATGCACATTCTGAGCATTGTGTTTTCTTTTAGAACAGGTGGCATCTACAATATTCGTACGTTTGGGGTCATTTACAGAACTCTTCAGGTTGATACAAGTTCTAGGGCTCCATTAAATACTCACGGGCTATCATAGCCCTTAAGCAAATTGTGTGCCCAATATAAACATTCTCAGTAAATAATACAAGTTGTCTCATTGTCCCACGTGTACTTACACTCAGCTTTCTTTCTTTTAGCATAAATCCCTGAACAATTGTCTTGTGGTTGCCAGGCATTGCTGTGGTATCCCAGTCACTTTGTTGGTATCCCCGCCTCCTTCAGGGGGATGTGGGTACAACTTAGCCCAGCAATAAGTAGAAAGTTTGGCATGGACTTGATTCTGCTGACACACAGAGTCTGCCAGAATCAGTACATAATTCTGTTGAGTTAAAGAACTACCGACATATTCAATTAAGCATGCGTGTCTTGTCTTATGACATATTTGTTTTGAAGTAAGAATTCTATCCAGTAACAGATGGGAAAAATAAGAATCGTAGAGCTGTATTTTATGCTTCCTTGCTATATAATCTCTTCCTGGATGCATTACTTCATTTACAATCTTGCCTGGCTGTCATGCAAGAGAAGATATATCTTTAAACAAATTAAAATATCCATTATTCCAAATTTTTAAAAAAGCCAAATCCAAGATGTCTTTTAATAACGGAATGAATTCACTGTGGTATATCCAGATAACAGGATATTTTTCAGAACTAAAACGTTATAAACAGACATAAAAGAAAATTAACTGTATAATACTATGTGAAAGAAGCCACCCAGAATATTCTATATGCTGTATGAATGCAGCTATACAGTATTCTGGAAAAGAAACTATGAAAAAGAGTATAAAAGTCAGTGGTTTCCAAAGGTTAGGTAGAGGCAGAGATGAATTTAATTAACTGACAATGAAAGAGTTTTTGGCAGTGAGACTACAAAGTTGAAAACTATCATAGTACATATGAGTAATCTGACATTAGCCAAGAGTCAGAGTTTAAAACACCAAGAGTAGAATCTAAGATAAAACATGAAGTTTTATATGGTGTGTTAAATGTTGTGGTGTGTTAATGTAGGTTTACCAGTTAGAGAACTCAGGAGGAGGATGCTGTTAATAGGGAGATAAGAGGCATCATGGAAACCTCTGTACCCTTCTCTCAATTTTACTATTATACTAAAATGACTCTACAAATTTAAGTATTAAAACAGGAGAAGTCTACTTTCCTGCTGACTACTCTTAGCTCATATTTTCTAGACCCTGACTGCTTTTCTGATGAATGCACATCAGCAACTCTACAGGCTTATTTGCTCTTTCCCATGTGCTTTCCTGCTCTCACATCTGGGTTATTTTCTTGTGACTCAAGGACATTCAAGGAGAATGACTACCAAACGCTGACTTGAAAATAAAATTGGCCTTAAACTATCACCTGTCTTCTTTCCTGACTAATGTCTTCTCTCATGTCCTAATGTTGTCACTGGCACAGAAGAAAGAGAAGAATATCTATGTGTACATTTGAAATACAGCTTCAAAGCAAGAGTCTAAAAACTACATCAATGAGCAGGAAGTCGCCTTGAACAAGGTCATTTTGATTTGATTAAATGTATTAAACCATTTAATATACCATTTTGCAGAACTTAATTTGTTTAAGTATTTCCTTTGATCATTCTACTTAAAAAGAGAAAAATATGCCATGAATTATTTTAATGAAATAAAGTTAGTATGTGAAAACAGAGTAACTGTCAAATCTAATTGGTCACTAATAAACCTTGGTCTCACTTGTGAAAAATAGAAAAAAAATGCTTCTTGTAGAATGTACCAAGAAATTTTTCTGGTCTAGTATAGCTCAGGTAGTAGATGCTTTTCTAACGCCCATGCTCTCACCTCTGGAAAGACATTTGTGTTTTTCAGGACGAGGCATGATCTTTCAACTGTTCAGTAAGCCTTAAGTTCATTGAGTATGGAGAGGGCAAAATAAGGTACCTGGGAAGAGCTGAATGTAAGAAAGTGAGGAGATAAGGTGATGTATTTCTACTTAAACTGAAAACATATTTTTAAAATGAAAAATAAAAAGCCTTTGTCATATTTGAAAACTATAAAAATATTAATGTCTTCCATTTTCCTTGATCCTATAACTCAGATTCCATTCATGAATATTTCTTTATAGTTGATATTATTTTCATATCTTACCTAGACATTGATTTACTTCTTGTCCGAATTGTTTACTTTTTGAATGCTTGATAGGATATTTATTAAATAATCTAATTTCTATTTTTATTCCTTTAGTTTAAATCATGCTGATACTATCTTCTCAAAGCAGACTTTCTCAAACACAAATACTAATCCTCTTAGACATCTCAGCATCTTAATATAGCATTGCTAGAAATGTTCTTGTGAATTGATTGTATCTCTCCCAATATTGTCCTTTGAGCTCCATGACCTAACTGCTTAAACATCTGCATTATGTCTAATAATGTCATTTACTATTTACATCTTTCTCTTTGGTGTAACACTTGTTCTATGAACCCCTCATTCTTTTACTAATCCTATAGAATTTTAACTTTTGGGGTAAGTTTTAAATTTTCGATTTAAATATAACTCCATCATTTTACCCTTCTCTTCCTCCTTCCAACCGTTCCCGTGCCCCATCTCCTCACTCCCTCTCAAATCCAAGACCTCTTTTTCTTTGACATTGTTTCTTACACACACACACACACACACACACACACACACACATATATATATATGCAGTTTAGTCCCTTCAGTATTGCTTGTATGAATATAATTTCTTGGGTTAACCACCTAGTACTGGAAAACCAGTTAGAGGACTCATTTCTGGGAAAGACTAATTATATCCCTCTCGTAGTAGTCATTAATTGCCTGCAGTTCTTTGTCCCTGTGACAGTTCCTTTTTTACATTAAAATTTCTGTTGAAGTCTTCAGTTTCAGGACCTCTTTAGGCAGCCATGTTGTTGAGGTATCATGGCTGTGGCTGCCCTGATATTTCTAGGAGACTCACTGTTACAGTATACTCCCTGGTCCCTGGCTTTTTCAATCATCCTCCTCCCCCTACTTTAATGTCCCTTGAGCACTATGTGAAAGAATTGTGTTGTAGATATATCCATTGGGACTGAGCACCACACAATTAATTTTTCCCTGCATTTTGACCAGTTGTGGCTTTGCATTATGATCTCTGTCTCCTACAAAGAGAAGTTTCTTTGATAAGGAGAGAGAACTACACATATATCTGAAGACATGACCTTTTTTTAAGGACTTGGTAATCCAACATATGGTCTTGTAAACAAATACACTACAGCTGAACTTCATACACCTTCAACCCATTCATTCTTTGTAATACAAGTATGTTACAAAGTACTACTCACACTATTGTAGCCTGAACAAACCTTTGGCTACTGTCAGTTATGAGATGGTACTATTAAAATGAAATGTTCTGTCCAATGCAGCTTTCAAACTATATTCAAAATTAGCATGTATACAAACTGTCACCTAA
Source organism: Peromyscus aztecus (assembly GCA_902168405.1). Taxonomy (NCBI): domain Eukaryota; kingdom Metazoa; phylum Chordata; class Mammalia; order Rodentia; family Cricetidae; genus Peromyscus; species Peromyscus aztecus. The sequence goes on from CABHPQ010158871.1 coordinate 25,054, forward strand.
CCTAAGGATATACCTTTCTAACAGAGCAACAGATTCCCTGTCAATCATAATCAACCATCAGCCAACCACAAGCTACCTGCCAGTCAGACTCTATTAATATAAAGCTGGGGCTTATTAGATTATTTCTTTTCTATGGCCATAAAAATAATCTGAAAATTGTATAGACAAAGCAAAATTGATAGAGACACTTGAGTCAAATAATACTTGAAGTCAGAATTACTCGTGAATTGCAATTCCTTTGTTACCAAAACAGTAATTTTCTCTGGGTTCAGACAATTCATGTTTGGATTTAACTTGAAATTGAAAATATTTATCCTTTAAAACATCAAAATAATAAATATTTCATAGTCTTGTTTGTTTTAGTCTCTCAAATTATATCTAGGTGTTAAGTTTATACTTTTATATATTCAGGGATTCTACTGAGGATTTGACTCAGGTTTGGGGATATGTTATTTGCCCATTCCATGCTTCCTTTTGGAAATTGTTCTCTCTCTCTCTCTCTCTCTCTCTCTCATATGGGGAGGGTGAAGGTAGAGAACATACTAGTCACTTTTTTCATCGCTATAACAACATATCCTAGAAAAGTAAATTCAGGCGGTGAGAGTTTTGCTTTAGCTACAGTTTAAGAAGTCCCTCCCTCAAGGTGTCAGGACTGTGAAATGACTAGGCAAATTGTAACAGCAGTCAGGAATCAGAGAGAGGTTAGGAAGTATGACCTAGCTACAAAACCTTAAGACCTGGCCCAAGTTATCCACTTTCTCTGTTGACTCACCTCCCACTAAATGTACCACGGCCTTCTAAAAGAGCACCATAAGCTAGGACCAAGTGTTCAAACACATAAGCCTATAGGACAAATTTTGTATTAAAATTATATCAAAGAAGTAACATATCTTTTACCACAAAACTGATAAGTCGTGGAATTAGATTCTATGCCAGACTGCGTGATTCCAGAGGAAATTAGCCAGACTCTGTGAATTGCAATATAATATTTACTTATTATAATTTTTAATGAGCAAGCAGGGCAGAGCAAATGTGAATGAATCAGAAAGTGGGGTTAAAATTTAGTGTCCAATCAAACTATTGCCAGATATATTCTCTGTAAGAAACACAAAGGATTGACTGTATCTGAAGGATCAATTCTAGTAGGCAAGCTAGGAAGAAAAATTGGAAGAACTTTGTTTATATCAGACTATAATTTCCAGCTGAATATTTCCTATCTGTAATCCAGACAATCCCAGTAATACTGAACCAGCTCTAACATTCCATGGCCTCTCTGAGATACAGATGTTTTCATAGACTCACCTTTGACTTCAACTTCTACAATTGCAGCCCCATTTGGCCTTGGAAGAATGCAACTGAGTGTGTGTTTAAAATGTGGATGAATATGACAGTTTTCTAAATAGTGTTCACTAAAGAATGCATTCCATTGTTGTTTGTGTTTGTTTTAAAAGAAGTCTTTGGCGTTAAGTCCAAAGTGTCCCCTCCTCTGAGCTCCCCAAAATGGCATGGCCACTTAAAATTTCCTGGGCTGTAGTCTCGCTCAGCTTATGATGGCCTCCCACCAGGTAAACAGAAGGATTGCTACATAATATCAGCTACGGATAAACCTTGTAAAATGATTTCTGTTTGTCAAGAAGTCTGTTACTTTCTTTAGCACACACACACACACACACACACCACATGGCAGCTACTTCTATGAAAACTACTTCTAGAAAGGGCATCTAGATTCCTATTAACACAAACAAACTTCCAATAATCAGAGACCCACACTAGTTCCCAGGCTGTTCCAGGTCACCTGCCCATCACATGCTGCAATATGCTGAATGTTCTGCCATTTCCCCCCCCCCACATACCTACCATTCCCCAACCCAGTCCTGAGATAGCTAGGTTAGTTCAAATAACCTTTGCCTTTCCACCCAAGGAGTGGGTTTCATGGTTCCATTGTGCCCTGGCTTACTCTTGGAAGAAAAAGTAACAGGAAAGATGGAAATGTTACAAAAAGATGCTATTCATGTTGGAAAACACATACCAAGGAGTTAAGAGTTCTGAAGTGCATCTTTGCATTTGCAAATTTGCTATGCAAATATTGCATAGCAATATTTGTCTGGGGTGTTTTTAAATGAACACTCAAAAAAAGAAAAAGAATAAAAGCACAAATAGAAAATTTGAAGATTTAACATTTTTATTGTTCAGTCCTTAAGATATCATAAATTTTGTTTAACCAAATGTACATATTCTCACATTAAAACTAATTATGGGCTGGAGAAATTAGCAGTTAAGAGAATGTACTGCTCTTCCAGAAAACCCACATTTGGTTCCTAGCAAACTACTACCTGTAACTCTAGCTCCAGGGGATACAATACCTTCTTCTGGCCTCTGTGGGCACTCACACTTACCTATATATACATTCATGCTCAGATGCATACACAAATGTAAATAAAGATATTTTAAGCTCCAATTTGACCAATGCATACCTATACTAAGTATGCATACGGTTTGCTTTGAAGGTCACATAGTGTTCCTTCTGAATACAATAAGAGAAAGGTGTACACAATTCTTAACAGGACGTGGCTGCAAATGAAATATCCACCTTTCTGGTGAAACATCCTTGATTCAGAAGTCCACGTTTTCGAAGCAACAAGAAAACTGAATACATATAATTAGGACAGTGTGAAAAGCTCAGCTCAATTATGCTCCTCGGTGTGAGTTCTACACAGACTTCCCAGAGTTCATTTCCATGAACTCCATTCTGCTCAGCTACAGTATCAAAAGAGGATTAAAACCTGAACACTATCAAGAGCGGAACAGACCTGTGCTGAGGGAACTCTCAGAGCAGTAACGTCATAGCACTTGGCCCTGATAAAAAACTACTGTCAGATTTCCTAGGAACTTTGAGCTTGAAACTGATATAAATCAGAGTTTCTTCCTAATAGGGGTGGAGGGGAGGAGTGCTAACCAAAACAAAAACAAAAAACAAAATAAAGCAACGACAATAAAAAATGAATAGGCTTTTCACTTGTATTTGTTGAGACTTTGCCCAATCAGATTATACTAGCCCAAGAATTGTCATTGTTTCCTATACCAGACTAGAAATGACAATCTCTTATTTTCTAAAATTACTGCAGATTCAAACTATGGGCACAGCTTTTATTAACCTGACTTAAATGTGATTCTAAAAAAATAAAAAAAAGCAAAGTGCTCATAAAATGGTGTGCTTAACATTATGAATCTTCATGTGTTTGTCGGGTCATTTTCTATCTCTAAGGGAAGCACACCCTACCTCTATTGAGAAAATAAAGCCTGCGTTTGCTGCCGATGTTTCACACTGGAAAGAGGATTTTCAGAAACAGAGTGGCAGGAAGAAGTGGCCCTCGCTGCTACTCTGAAGTGTCTGCTCTCAAGGCTTTTCCACTTAGGTGCTCTGCCATTAACCAGCCGGTTGCCTGAGATACACAATTTATCCTTGAACTGTCTGCCAGTGACTGAGACTCACGGATGCTGATGTGTTCATTAGGAGGCCCATGACAAATACGAAGGGACTTCACTAAGAACAACAAAGAACAAAACAAGCACTAGGCACGGATCACACTTTTATAAACCGGTGGCACTTCTAAGACAGAATTTTAAAAAATATTGTGTTCTGTTTTCTCTTGTGCATCTAAATACCATTCAGATTCATCCTATTGTCTTTCAACTGTTCTGAGTCTGGCTAGAAATTATGACAAGGATTTAATCATATTGACCAATTACTATTCTTTCAAATCCAAGTTTACCAAATGCAAGACACTCACGTGTTTAGCTGCATGCACTAATGAATTACTTCTTGGCAATCTTGGCATCTTCATGATTGTGGAAGATTGTATTATTGTATTAAAATATTTCTCTTTCCTCCATGTAAATATTATAATTTCTCGCCTTGTTGATATCTGCCTGGGTACAGCCTGACTTGTGGTACACCACCCCTTGAGGGTAGTATTTGGCAAACTCCACTGACTGGACACCGGCTTTGTCTGCACCTGTACTGGTTACTTCTCTGTTGCTGGGATAAAATACCATTACCAAGAGCAACTTAGGGAAGAATGAGTCCGTGTTGATTTATGGTTCCGGAGGAATATGATTCCACGAGGAAAGAGAAGAGTGGCGGCAAGTGGCAAGCATGGCAGTACAGGAAGCTGAGGGATTGCATTTTCAACCACAAGAAAAAAAAAATAGAGATAGTGAAGAGTAAGTATGATGAGATTATGGACTCTCTTAGCTGGTCCCCAGTGACATACTTCCTCCAGAAAGGCGGCGATGTCTCTCCTTACTGCACCACCAACTGATGATTGGGTGTTGAAATAAGAGCTTGTGGGGAAATTCTCATCCAAACCACCACACTTATTAACAGAGGAAAATATGGAAAGAAAGGGAATCTGTGAGTTCAAAGGAGGGCATTTGACAGCTAGCCTTTCCTTCCATGTTTTTTTCTTCCTTCCGAAATACCATGGATAAGATACAGTAGGTCTTCATACAAGAATGAAAGATACTGTTGACCCATGACAGACACGTAATGCGAAGCAGAAAAAGAAACACTTATGGGTTATCAGAATTCACCATTTGAAGCCATTTGTTTATATGTACATACACAAATATTTATAAACATAAAATATAAACATATGTTGCTTACATATATAATCCACATGATATTTATAAATCTCTATATCTAGAGTTATATTTATAAACATAAATTATATTTATGTGTAGAACAAATCTTAAAAGGTCTTATTACTAAAATCAAACCTGAAGCCAGGTATTGGGGTGAACGCTGGAAGATCAGAGAAGCAGAACAAGCCACAGCCACCTCACCTTGCCAATTCCTCAGCTGAACCCGTTTCCTCAGACTGGAAGCCTCTGAGTCCTCATTCAGAATGAATCTCAGCTGAACTGTTGCTCAAAATTCTAAAAGCTTAACCAGCTTAGTTCCTGGTTTTCATGCCTTATATACCTTTCTGCTTTCTGCCATTACTTCCTGGGATTAAAGGCGTTAGTCACCATGCCTGTCTATTCCCAGTGTGGCTTTGAACTCACAGAGATCCAGCAGGCTAGGATTAAAGGTGTGTGTGCCACCATTTTCTGGCCTCTATGTCTGTCTAATGACTGTTCTGTTCTCTGACCCCAGATACATTTATTAGGGTGCATGATATATTGGGGAACACAATATCACCACATTTATGCTCATAAATATGTTTATATTATACATTTATAGATATAAAATATTCCAATGTTTAACACTAAAAGTAATATTTTCCACTTTAGAGTCAGCTTAAAGTTACGTGTCATATTTTGTACTTCCATCGTGGTGCATGTGAAGGGAACTAACCTCCAGATCCAAAACAGCAGGATACCCATGACACAGAACAACAGGATATCCATGAGGAACCCCAGTGAGAGCCCATTATCACTACTGTAGAAGAAACCAGAGGCCTTGAGCCAGACCAACGACTTGTGGCAACGAACACTTGAAAGTAAACATGAACCAACTAAAGGGTAAACTGTGTCTCAATGGGCCACACTATACCTTCCAAGACACGGACAAAATGATTCTCCTTCTTCTCCTTCTCCTTCTCCTTCTCCTTCTCCTTCTCCTTCTCCTTCTCCTTCTCCTTCTCCTTC
>CABHPQ010158872.1:0-23786 GCA_902168405.1 Peromyscus aztecus
TTTTTTTTTTTGTGTTAAAATGGTTACTCAAAAGTTTCTATATAAACAACAATTATGTAATAGTCCAATAGGGATACTTGAAACACTTATTTTAAATTTTCATGTCTTTCTCTTACTTTGATTATTTTTTAAATTTGTCTAAATAATTAAGTACTATATCAAAAACAATGTAAGAGACCAAACATATTTGATTTTCTCTTAGTCTTAGAGAGAAACAATTATTCATGAATGTTAAAGTATATTTCTCTGTTTTTTGTTTGTATTTTAATCAATTTTCACTTGTGTCCTACTCCTAATGTTTTATGCTTTACTTTTTATTACAAATGAATATTACATTCTATAAAATGTTTCCTCCACCACTTAATATAGTCCCAATATATTTTTATGTTAAAATGGTAGATTACAATGTCTAACTTGTAATCTCAAATAAGTTTGAATCCATAATTTTATATGGCCATTACTTTTATTCATTTCTTAAATATTTTTCACAGGATTAAGGATTTTTTTAATTTCATAATCATGGGCAAAAGTGACAGTGAATTTTTACTTTTGCTTTGTAGCCACTATCTAGTTTTGATGGGACAAAATTAGCTTCATTAAAATAAAGAAATTATTACTTCCTCTTCTATTTCTTGTAAAAGTTTAAGTGGACTATCAATCCTCTACATTTACATGGAATTAGTAGTAAAAAAATTCAGGCTTAAAGAATTATCTTGCAGAATATTTTAATTACAGATTCATGAGATGTTAAACCACAAATTCTGTTTCTAGATTTTAACTTAGGCTTTGACCATTTTCCCACCACAACATTTTCACTGTCAAATATTTTCAAAGTGTGATCTTTCCTCCTAATAATATATTTCCTCTTTATATGATAATATATGCCAAAGTATAAAATATAGTTTTATGACAAATTTTCATCATTCCTTGTTACTTTCATTCAATATTGGTTTGAATTATGCAGTTTGGCCATTATTAATGTTGATGTGGTTGTTTGAAAGCTCAAGGCCATATTTAATCCTCAATTATAGCAAAATGATCTCCTATACAGACTCATTTTCATCCTCCTTTTAAAGTAATATCCCAGTTTATGAATATATTTTATCACACATAGTGACTGGACACCATCTTCTTGTGAGTAAGGGAAAGAAATAATATATACTCTAGGTTATTTCAGAAGTCAGATGTCTTGTTTTATTCAGATCCTTGTCAGTAAGAATTTTAAGAAAGTTGTGATCAGGGTTGTGCTTTACAGTGAAATCAGTTGTGAGAATGGCCAAAGACCTTAAGGTCCATTATATTGATGGCATACATATTGTCTCCTTTAAACAGCAGCCTGTGTGTCAAAGCCTAGAAATGCCCCTATGAAGACTAGCTTAGACATAACATCTTGAGTACCAGGTAGTAACTACAACAAATTATAGTTAACTTTGTTTTTGTACCTCTGGAAATATACTTTACAGGACTCAACCCTTCTATATTTTATGTCTGAAACATTGTATATTATAATGTATTCTTCTAACTCACAAGTCTTCTTTATTATATATGGTTTTTCTGCAACAAAAATCCAGTTTCTCATAAATAACAGAAAAGCTATGCATGTTTATTTATATACATTATTCTATGACATGTATATTCATGATTTGCTTAAAAGGAAAACAATTCTAATTGTTTATATTACAGTACTAGAAAAATTACTAAATGGGATGAGCAAATAAATATAAATAATAAGCAGATAATAAAATGTAGAGTGAGAAATACCAATAACACCACTTTCTTCCTCTTAAGATAAGTAACTATTTCTCTCCCAAAGTACAATATCCTGTCACCAAAATCATAGTTATGATACAACTAAGTTTTCCTTCATGTTGGATTCAAAGCATCCATGATCATCTATTGAGAATATATATCAAGGATTATTTGTCTTAACTGTAATAACAAAATTGTGGTTTGTCACAACAAGATTCATATTACACTGGATTTATTAGCAATGTGTTAGAATGCTGCCAACATGTAAAAAAAAACTCCCATAATATCTGAAATTATCAGATGTTATTTGTTCTTTTTGTTGAATTATTTTTCACTGATATTACTGGTATTTTTCCATAGCTTGTTCACACTTAAATTTTCAACCTGTGCTTGCACTGTAATTATTTACATGTGATTCTATAGGAAGAAAAGCAGTCTTGACACATGACTCCGTGTTTTCCTCATTTCTCTTTCTTGTGACAGAAGAGCTGACATAAAGAATGGTCAGAAGAAAGTCGTTTATTCTGCCTTAGGCATTCAAGCTACAGTGACAGGGAATGTGTGGTTGCAGGTGTGGCAGGCAGCAGGTCATTATTGTACAATCATGAGTCAAGAGATGCATGCTAGGACTGTACTTCTTTTGTCTTTTTCATTCAGTATAGGATGAGCTACAATAAGGGTGGATTTTCACCTCTCACTTAAACCTTTATGAAAAAGCCCTCACGGATATGCCCAGAAATTTCCCTGTTAGAAGATTCCAAAGCTTATCACAAGGTTACCCCTATTCAGATGACAACAATAACATAAAGTTTATACAGCCACACTCTACACCTGTTGCCCCAAGTCTCATATTCTCCTTTTTTTAATTAATTAAATTTGTTTATTAACAGTTTTCCCTTCCTCCTCTCCTCCCATTCCCTTCCCCCATCTGCTCCCCCACCTCCTGATTAGCCCCTGAATCCACTCCTCCTCTGTTTCTGTTCAGAAAGGGGCAGATCTCCAATGGGTGTCCACACAGCATGGCATATCAAGTTGAGGTTGGACTAAGCTCCTCCTGCATATTAAGGCTCAGTGTGAAGACTAAGATACAAAAAAACCTACCAAAGTGTCAGGGATAAGCCCTGCTCTCACTGCTAAGAATACCACAAGAAACCAAGCTATGTATCTGTCACACATAGGCAGAGTGCCTAAGTTGATCCCGTGCAGACTGCTTAGCTGTTGGGTCAGTGTCTGTGAGCTCTTATGAGCCCAGGTTAGTTGTCTCTGGGGGTTCCCTTGTGATGACCTTGACCCTCATATACAATCCTTCCTTCCTCTCTTCAACAGGATCCCCAGAGCTTGGTCCAGTGCTTGGCTGTGGATCTTTGCAAATGCTTCTATCAGTTATTGGATGAAGGCTCTCTGATAACAATTAGGATAGTCACAAATCTGATAACAAGACATGGCCAGTTAGGCTAAGTATCCACTATTACTAGGAGTCTTAGCTGGGGTCATCCTTGTAGATTCATGGGAGTTTCCCTTCCCAAGTTTTTACCTAACCCCCAAGTGCCCCTTCCCCATCAAGATATCTCTTTCATTACTCTCTACCTCTGTATGGCCCCCAAACTAATCCCTTGTGTTCTCATCTTCCATGACCCCCAGTTTACCCAGGAGTCTCTTGTAATGCATCTCTTAAAAAGTAACCAAAGTTCCATTTTTTTTTGTTCCAAATTTGCAATAATAAAGTTTCCACTCTTAGGCATATACCTAAGGGATGCTCAATCATACCACAAGAACACTTGTTCAATATGTTCATAGCAGTATTATTCATAGTAGCCAGAACCTGGAAACAATGTAGATGATGCTCAACCAAAGAATGAATAAAGAAAATGTGGTACATATGCACAATGGAGTACTACTTGGTTGTAAAAATCAATGACATCATGAAATTTGCAGACAAATGAATGGAACTCAAAAATATCCTGAGTGAGGTAACCCAGACTCAGAAAGACAAACATGGTGTGTAATCACTCATAAGTGGATACTAGGGGTAAAGCAAAAGAAAATCAGACTACAACCCACAGCTCCAGCTAGGAAACAAGGAGGACCCTAAGAGGGAATGTACTGATCACCTTGGGAAGGGAAAAGGAGGAGATCCCCATGAGTAAACTGGGGAGGAGAGAGGGCAAAGGTAGGGGATGGTCAAGCTGGGGGAGGATGGAGTGGGAGAACAATGAAAGAGATATCTTGATAAAAGGAGACATTGTGCAGTAAGGGAGAAACCTAGAGCTAGGGAAATTCCCAGGAACCCATAAAGATGATCCCAGACTAGACTACTAGCAGTAGTGTTGAGGGTGCCTGAACTGGCCTACCCTGGTAATCAGATTGGTGAATACCCTAACTGTCATCATAGAGCCTTCCTTCATCCAGTAACTGATGGAAGCAGATGCAGAGATCCACAGCCAAGCACCAGGCTGAGCTCCGGGAATACAATCAAAGAGAGGGAAGAGGGATTATATAAACAAGGGGGGGGGGTCAAGACCATGAAGGGGAAATCTACAGAGACAACTAAACCAAGCTCAAAGGAACTCACAAATTTTAGACTGACAGCTGTGGAACCTGCATGGGACAGGACTAGACCCTCTGCATACATGAGACAGTTGTGTACCTGGGTCTGTTTGAGGGGACCCTGGCGTGGGATCAGGATCTATCTCTAGTGTACAAGCTGACTTTCTGAATCTCATTACCTAAGGTTGACACCTTGCTCACCCTTGATGAAGCAGGGAGGAGCTTGGTCCTGCCTCAACTAAATGTACCATGTTTAGCTGCCCCCCCCATGGAAGAACTTACCCTGTTGGTAGAGGGGGTGAGGGTGGGTTGAGGAGGGATGAGAGGGGGATCTGTGGTTGGTATGTAAAATGAATAAAAAAATTAAAAAAAGAAATATACCTACTCAAAGACAATATAAGAGACTGCCAGTTTAGCTGAAAATTATGTTCTTGATCACATTATAGCAATAATCAGCAAATGTTTCTGTAAACAGGATACGCTTGAAGTAATAGTATCAAAATTCCCTTTCACATCCCTATCTTTATCTATTATTGTAAGAAACTTTTGAAATATGTATTAAAATTTATTTAATGACAAAAAAATAAAGTTTCTTCCACAGTTTACTCTTACTTCTTATCCCCCAGTGTTAAAAACATGTTCTATTTCCAATATACAATGGCACAGGATAAGAATTCCTGTTCAAAAAGGGAAGAATGAGAAAAAAACAACAAAGACAGTAACAAAGCAGGACCAGAAGGAAGCAGAGCAAACAAATCTGGCACCTGACACTTACAATGGACTCATGGGGAGACAAGGGACTTGCCTTTTCAATCCCTCCAATTTTGCCTCCTATAGCAAAAGGAGCTTTTCTCTTACCTGGATCTTCCTCTCTGTCTGGGGGTTGCCTAGGTGGATATTCCATGGATCCAGCATCCTCAGCATCCAAGAATCTCCTCTGCATCCTGAGCTTTCACACACACACACAAAGTGATCCTTCTGGACTACCTTACAGAGACTCAATTGCCCATTGCTTGGTATAATTTGTCTTACTGGGACCTTGCTGCAAGTTAACATGACATCGTCAACCAGTCTTGTCATTTGCCCACGGAAAAACAACATAATTTAAGAAACACTGCCAAGTATTGCTAGCAGTTAGAGAAGTAGTCAGCACCCTACCTGCCTCATCTATACTGGCTTCAATGCACATTAGTGGGCTAACCTGAGAGGACACCTCCCTGAGTCATTGTAGCAAGGGACTTTGGAATTTTTCATTCACACACTCTCAAGTTAATCTGTTCCTTCATAGTTGGAGCTTTTTAGTGGGTGGGATGTTGGTGTCATGGCACTTTTTCTATTGTACTGTTCTAGAGTTTAAAATTGATTTTTGTTAGTGTCTGGGAATCACCGAAGAAAGACTCAAATAGTATGCAAACACAAAGAGCATTTACTTGCAGAAATAGCGAGCATGCAGGGTCAATCATCGACACACACAAAATGCCTATGATGAACGCAAGCAAAGGCACAGAGGCCCTTATACAGTGAGCTTGGGGAAATCTAAGTGTGGTGAGTGAATCTCTGTTCTAATTGGGCAGTCAAAGAGCAGTTACACGGGGAGCATGTGGATTGGACAGCACTAGTCACTGTTTCACTCATTGTGGGCTTTTAGTCATGTATGGTCAGTAACAGCATTATTCTACAACTTGGTGTGTCCTAGCCTTATGGCCAGGTTTGAAACTGTTTAGATGATTGGCTAAACTTGGCTGGGGGACTTCCTGGACTCAGGCTCAAGTCATTATTTACAACGTCATTGCTCTGTGTCTAAGATGGAATTACATTCCGGCTCTTTCAGTTTTTAATTGTATTGTAATGGCTAGCTATCCTTGGTTGTAAACTTGACTGGATCTAAACAAACTAAAGCTTATAGGTGCTTTTGTGAAGGAATTTCCTGATCAGAGTATTTGAAGTTTAGAAACCTAGCTTATGTGTGGGCAAAAACTGCTGGAAATAGACAAAATAATAATAGGTCATGGAGGAAGGAAACATGGCTCTTTGTGTGATTGCCTTTACCCTTCCTGGCAAGTTCATCTATCCTGTTGCTGCTTCATTCATTCCTTCTTTGATATCAGAACAAGCTTCTTCAGGATTCTAACATAGAAGAATAACAGCCCCCCTAGAATCTTCTAGCCTTTCATCAATAAATTTAGATTTCTCAGACAGTCAGTCTCGTGGACCAAGCAATTACTGGATTCTGGTCTTCAAAATGCCCCCATGGAGTTCTGTTTATAGCATTCTCAAAACCACAGATGCAGATTTTTCCATATTCCTCTGCAAAACCAGTTCCAAATATGAAAGATCCACGCAATCAGGTTTGTCACAGAAAATCTCCTCTGATACTTTTCCCACTGATGTAACAAAGTACTTAAAAAGTACAATTTAAGGAAGTACATATTTGGTTTTTGCTGTTATTCTTGTTCTTGTTTTTTTTTTTTCTATTTGAGGGTAAAGGCAGAGAATGTGTGATTTTGGTGTTATTAGAGGTGTTACATTAAAGCATGGATCCTAGCATCCCTCACAGACCAGACCATCCCCATCTCTCTGCATTTGGTCAATTAAAGAGATAAATAATAGTTGAAAACATACAAAGGAGATTTGTTTAATTTGGCCATGTTGGCAAAAGGACAATTAAACATATCCAGTGATCCCCTAACCAAAATCCATTTTCAGAATCCTGAGATTACATTTAGGTTTAAATAGAGAGAGAGCTAGAAGTAGACATAACTGGGCATTCTTGGTGAAAGTGGTCTGTATCATCACTGAACTATCATTTGCTCCCCTGCAAGATGATATGACAAGAAATTAAAAACTATTCAAAGTGTTTACCTGGGGTTAAGGTTCATCTTCTATCTATAAGAGGCCATTTTTTAACATGAATTGTTAGAAGGTCTTATTAATAAAAACAAACCCAGAGCCAGTTTTTGGGGTGAACACTGAAAAATCAGAGAAACAGAACAAGCCACAGCCAACCCCAGCTTGCCAATTCCTCAGCTGATCTTGTTTCCTCAAACTGGAAGCCTCTGTGTCCTCATCCAAATGAATCTCAGCTGAGCTGCTGTTCAAAAGCCTAGAAGCTTAAAAAGGCTCTAGTTCCTGTTCCTCATGCCTTATATACCTTTCTGCTTCCTGCCATCACTTCCTGGGATTAAAGGCCTGTGTCATCATGCCTGGCTGTTTCCAGTGTGGCTTTGAACTCACAGAGATCCAGATGGATCTTTGCCTCCAGAATGCTAGGATTAAAGGTGTGTGTGCCACTATTTTCTGGCCTCTATGTTTATCTAGTGGCTGTTCTGTTCTCTGACCCCAGATAAGTTTATTAGGCTGTACAATATATTGGGAGACACAATATCACCACAGTGTTTCCCCTTTCATGTCATAGCATCAGATTTCTGAGGAAATTCCAATTTCTTTTGAAACATTGTTTTAATAGTTTAAAAGCCAAAGGAAGAGGTACCCATCTCTCTCTTTAGAATAGCTTCACATCTTCCAGCAAGATTATCGATATCATGTGAAGCAATTAGTTACATTGTGTCTTATGAGAGTGATGAAAGAGCCCATAACTCCAGTGGAAGCCCCCTGGTCCACCAGAGGCCACCAGGCCAGCAGAACATCAGGTAGCCCACCTGCCTGCACAGTGTCCCCACTCAGTGTCTGCAAACATACTCCCGATAGTCTAGTTGCACCCATTCTTTTTCCTTATCCCACCTCCCCACGCCCCACCCCCACCCCCGCAAAGGACACTTGACTGGACTAGTGGACATGCCAGCAACCAGAACTCCGGTCCCCAACTCTGGCAGAAGCCTTCTATTCAACTATAGCCACTCAAGACAGATGACTAGTTAGTGAATAGAAATCAAGGAGAAAATAGCCACCTGACAAAGACATACTCAGAAATCAGCACCTAGATCTAAAATCACCTAAAACTCAGGTGCCTAGATGCCAGGGTAAAAACAACAAAATCAACAACAGCCAGGGCAGTATGTCACCACCAGAGCCCAATTGTTCTACTTCAGCAAGCCCTTATTATTCCAACATAGCTGAAGTATAAGAAAATGACCTTAAAACCAACCTGATGAAGAAGATCAAGGTTCTTAAAAGGGAAATGGATAAATATCTTAAAGAAATCCAGGAAAAGACAAACCAAAAAAAAATTGGAAGAAATAAACAAAACATAGAATACATAAATAAATACGTAGTTGGAGGAATCTGAAAAAACTTTTCAAGACCTGAAAATGAAATAGAAGCAATTAAAAAAAATACTCACAAACTGAGGGAATTCCTGAGATGGAAAAATCTAGGTAAGGAAACAGGAACTAAAGACACAAGTATTACCAATAGAAGACGGAAGAGAGAATTTCAGGAATAACAAAAATGATAGAAGAAATAGGTACATGGGTCAAAGAAAATGTTAAATCTAAAATATTCCTGACATAAAACATCTAGAAAATCGAAGAAACTATAAAAAGACCAACCATAAGAATAATAGGAAGAGAAGGAGAAGAAGCCTAGCTCAAAGTCAGTCCCAGAAAATATTTTTAACAAAATCATAGAAAAAAATTCCTAACCTAAGGCAGAACATATCTATAAAAGTCAAGAAGCTTACAGGACACCAAATAGATTGGACCCAAAACAAAAGTACCTGTGCCACATAATAATCAAAACATACAAAATGAAGAAAGAATATTAAAAGCTGTAGGGGAAAAAGGAAAAGTAATACATAAAGTCAAACTTAATAAAATTATCCCCATCTTTTCAGTGGAGACTAAAAGCCAGAGGGACTTAGACAGATGTCCTGCAGACTATAAGAGACCACAGGCACCAGAACAGATTACTCTATCCAGCAAAACTTTTAGTTACCATAGATGGATCAAACAAGATATTCCATGATAAATTCAAATTTAAACAAGATTTATCTACAAATCCAGCACTACAGAGAGTACTAGAAGGAAAATTTCAACTCAAAGAGGTTAATTACACCCATGAAAACACAATATATAAATAATCTCACACTAGAAAAGCCAAAGGGAGGGAAATATTCACACACACACACACACACACACACACACACACACACACACACATACACTACCACCACCAACAACAACAAAATAGGAGAAATTAACAGTCATTGGTCATTCATATCTCTTAATATCAATGGACTAAATTCCTTAATTAAAAGACACAGAGTAAATAGATGCCAAAATAGGATCCATCTGTCTGCTACACACAAGAAATATACCTCAACATAAAAGATAGACATTTTCTCAGAGTAAAGCATTGGAAAAAGAATTTCCATGCAAATGAACTTAAGAAACAAACTAGTGTAACTATTCTAACATCTAGCAAAATAGACTTCAAACCAAAATTAATCAAAAGAAATGGAGAAAGATAAGACTCTTCATACTCCTCAAAGGAAAAATCCAACAAGATGATCTTTCAATTCTTAAACTTTCAATACATATACAAACAGAAGGACACCCATTTTTTTGTTGTTGTTTTGTTTTTTGTTTGTTTGTTTTTGGGGGTACCCATGCTTTTAAGGAAGCTCTGTTAAAGATTAAATTACACATTGACCCTCATACTTTGATAGTGGGAGACTGCAATACCCCACACTCACCAATAGACAGATTATCCAGACAAGAATTAAACAGAGAAATAGTGGAACCTAGCAGATATCTACAGAACATTCCACTCAAACCAAAAGAATATACTTACTCAGCACCCCATGGAACATTCTTCAAAACTGACAACATACTTGATCACAAAGCAAATGTCAACAGATACAAGAAAACTGAAATAACCACCTTGTCTTGGTATTTAATTGCTGTGAAGAGATACCATGACCTTGGAAACTCATCTAAAGGGTAACATTTAATTGTGCTTAGCTTACAGTTCAGAGGTTTAGTTCATTATTTTTTTTCCAGAGCTGAGGACCGAACCCAGGACCTTGTGCTTGCTAGGCAAGCGCTCTACCACTGAGCTAAATCCCCAACCCCTGTTTCGTTATTGCCATGGCAGGAAGGCTGCAGGAAAAGACAGTCAGCCTGACTTGAGATTCTGAGACCTCAGTGCCCATGACCAGTGACATACTTCCTCCAACAAAGTTACATCTACTCCACCAAGGCCACTTCTACTAATACACACTCTATGAGCCTATGGGGGCTGTTTACAGTCAAAACACCACACACCTGTATCCTATCAGATTTCCAAGGATTGGATTAAAGCTGGCCTTCAAGAACAATGGAAACAACAGAAAACCTACAATATCATGGAAACTGAGCAACTCTCTATTGAATGACTACTGGGTCAAGGCAGAAATAAAGAAAGAAATTAAAGACTTTCTGGAATTCAATGAAAATGAATGCACAACATAACCAAACTTCTGGGTTAACATGGAAGCAGTGCTAAGAACAAAGTTGTTGTGGAATATTTGTTTAAATATGCAAGGATATGTTGCATTTGTTTAACTATATAAAGATGTGCTGTATTTGTTTAATTATGTAAAGATGTCTTGCTGTTTTACCTTGCCTGCCTAAGGCATCTGATTAGTCTAATAAAAAGCTGACTGGTCCATAGCAAAGGAGGGGGTATAGGAGGGACTCCTGGGCAGGGAAAGTAAGTAGAAGGAGGAACTTAGGCTTGGAGGGAGGAGAAGAAAGAAAAAGGGACACCAGGAAGATGCCAGGTGTCAGCCAGTCAGACACAGAGAAGCAGCAAAAAAAGACATACAAAATGAAGGAAAGGTAAAAAGCCCAGAGGCAAAATGTAGATGAATTGAAGCAGGTTAAATTAAGTTAAAAGAACTGGTGGAACAAGCCTAAGCTAAGGCTGAGCATTCATAAATAATAGTAAGCCTCTGTGTCTTTATTTGGGAGCTGGTTGGCACCCCAAAGGAAACTCAAACTACAGAAAGTTTTTAGCATTAAGTGCCTACAAAAAAACAAGACACACACACACACACACACACACACACAAAGAAAACTTGAAAAGATCTCATACTACCAACCTAAGAGCACATAGAAAACTCTAGAACAAAAAGAAGCAAGTCCACCCAAGAGGAGTACACCACAAGGAGTAAACAACTGAGGACTGAAATCTGTAAAATAAATACAAAGAATCAATAAAACAAAGAGTTAGTTCTTTGGTAATATCAACAAAATAAACAAACCCCTATCCAAACTAACTAAAAGATAGAAAAAATAATATTCAAATTAAAAAAAATAAGAAACAAAAATGGGGACATTGAAACAGATACCAACGAAAGCCAAAGAATCATTAGGACATTCTTTAAAAACTTGAGCTCCACAAAAATGGGAAAAACAAATGGACAATTTTCTCAATAAATATCACCTACAAAAAGTAATTCAAGATTAGATTAACAATATAAATAGACCTATAACTCCTAAGGAAATTGAAATAGACACTAAACTCTCCAAAGGACCAGATGATTTTAGCTCAGAATTGTACCAGACTTTAAAAGAATAGCTAATGCCAATACTCCTCAAATTATTTAAAAAAAAGGACCAAAAGGAACATTGACAAACTCATGTTATGAAGACAGAGTTACTCTGATACCCAAATCTTAAAATATTCGACCAAGAAAGAGAATTACAGACCAGTTTCCCTCATGAATATAGATGCAAAAATACTCAGTAAAATACTCAGAAACTGAATCAAAGAACACATCAACAAGATCATCCACCATGGTAAGTTAAACTTCATCCCAGTGATGCTTGGATGGTTTGGTATACGAAAATCTGTCAATGTAAGCCACCATATAAACGAACTGAATGAAAAAATACAAAACAAAGCAAAACAAAAAGCATAGAGGATCATCTCATTAGATGCTGAAAAAGTTTTTGACAAAATCCAACACACCTTCATGATAAAAGTCTTGGAGAGACTATGGTTACAAGGGACATACCTTGACATAATACAGTCAGTTTCCAGCAAGCCAATATTCAAAATCAAATTAAATGGACTGAAGCTCAAAGCAATTCCTCTAAAATCTGAAACAAGTCAAGGCTGTCCACTCTCTCCATATCTGTTAAATATACTATTGAAGTTCTAGCTGTAGCAATAAGACAACTCAAGGAGATCAAGAGGATACAAACAAGAAAGGAAGAAGTAAAAGATGGTTATTTGCAGATTATTTGATGTATACATAAGTGGCCCCAAGAATTTTACCAGGCAATGCTACAGCTGATAAACACCCTTACTGAAGTGGTTGGATACAAGATTAATTTTGAAAAAGTAGCCATCCTATGTGCAAATGACCAATGAGTTGTGAAAGAAATCAGGGATACAAAACCCTTCACAAACGCTACAAATTATATATATATATATATATATATATATATATATATATATATATATTATGTTGTGGTAACTGTAACCAGAAAAGTAAAAGACCCATAGAAGAAAAAATTTCTTTGAAGAAATTGAAGAAAATATCAGAAGATGGAAAAATCTCCTAAGCTCATGGATCTGTTCAATTAACATAGTAAGAATAGCCATCTTACTAAAAGCAATCCACAGATTCTACCCAATCCCCATCAAAAATAGAACACAATTCTTTATACATCTTAAAAGAACAATACTCAACTTCATATGGGAAAACAAAAAGAACCCAGGATATCTAAAACAATCCAGAACCACAAAACAACATCAGGAGGTCTTACCCGTTCTGCTTTCAGACAGTACTTCAGAACTATAGTAATGAAACACACATGATATTGGCATAGAAAGAGATGAGTTGATCAGTGGAATTAAATTGAAGACCCAGACATAAATCCATACATCTAAGAACACTTGGTTTTTGATAAAGAAGCAAGAAATTCATAAAGGAAAAAAGAAAGTATCTTCAACAGACTGCTTTAACTGGATGGCAGCATGTAGAAGAATGCAAATAGATCCCTGACTATTACCCTGCATAAAACTCAAGCCCAAGTGGATCAAAGAGCTTAGCATAAAACCAGATACTCTGTACCTAATAGAAGAGAAAGGGGGAATAGACTTGAAGACATTGGCCCAGAAGAAATCTTCCTGACCAGAACACCAACAGCAGAGGCACTAAGAATAATAATCAACAAATGAGGCCTCATAAAACTAAAAAGCTTCTGTAAGGCAAAGGATACCATTAAATGACAAAATGGCAGCCTACTGAATGAGAAAAGTTTTTCATCCTTCTTCATCTGACTGATTTCCAAAATATATAAAGAACACAAGAAACTAGATGTCAACAAATCAAATAATTCTGTTTAAAAAATCAGATCTAAACAGAATTCTCAGTAGAGGAAACTCAAATGGCTGGGAAGTCTTAAAGAAATGGTGAACATCTTTAGCATTCAGGGTAATGCAAATCAAAACTGCTCTGAGATTCCATCTTACACTGTCAGTATGGCTAAAATCTAAAACACACATGATATCTCATGCTGTTGAGGATGTGGAACAAGGGGAACAATCCTCAATTGATGGTGGGAGTGAAAACTTGAAAAGCCACTATGGAAATCAGTATGGAGGTTTCTTAAGAAATTGGGAATCAATTTGCCTCAAGACCCAGCTATACCACTCTTGGGCATATAAGCAAAGGATGTTCCATCCTACCACAAGGACAATTGTTCCACTATGCTCATACAGGTATTATTTGCAATAGCCATAAACTGGAAAAAACTTAGAGACCCCTCAACTTTAAGAATGGTTAAAGTAAATGTAGTACATTTACACTGTAGATTATTATTCAGCTGTTAAAAATAATGACATCATGAAATTGTAGGCAAAGAGCTGGAACTAGAAAAAAAAAATCAGTCATAGTGAGGTAACCCAGACCCAACAAGAAAACATACTATGTACTCACTAGTTGCTAAGTAAAGCATAATCATCCTACAATCCACAGACCGAGAAGGGCTAGTAACATGGAGGGCTCAAGGGTGTGTGTTGGGGGGGGGACTGCATGGATCTCTCTGAGAATGAGAAATAGAAGAGATTTTGTGGGTGCATTGGGGTTGGTAGGGATGAGAACAAGAGGGATCAGGCAGGCAGGGGGATGGAGGGAAGGAAACCTGGGACAGATGACTTGAATTGGGGGCACTTAGAGGGTGATATAGAAACCTTGTGCAATGGAAACACCATGGAATCAATGGCAGTGACCCTAGGGAAGATTCCTAGAAATGTGGGTCATGAAGCCTAGACTGGCCATATTCTATAACCAGGCAAGGTTCCCAGAAATGGGACTGGGACATCAATTCAGACACAAAAACTTCAACCTATAATCTGTCATGCCTGAAGGATGTACTGGACTAATGGTCAAACAAAACTTGTGGGAATAGCTCACCAATGACTAGTCCAGCTTGAGGCCCTCACCAAGAGAGGGAGACCATACCAAGCAAAGTGTGGATGGCCAGGAACCAGAGGCTGAACAGCTCAAAGACCCAGGATATAACCAAACACAACTGGTTAAAAAAAAGTCAATGAAATTATTTTTAACAATATTCTGCTATACTCATGGACTGGTACCTAGCCCTATTGTCATCAGAGAGGCATCATCCAACAACTGATGAGACCAGATGCGGAGACATACAGTCAAACACTAGTTGGAGCCAGGGGAACCATGTAGAAGGGAAAGAAGGATTGTAGGAGCCAGAAGGATTGAGAGCACCAGGATAACAGCTCACAGAAGAACTAAGCAGGGTTCATAGGGCCTCAAAGAGACTAAATTGAAAATCTTCAACCCTATATGAGTCTGAGATAGGTCCCCTGCATATGTTATGGCTGAGTAGCTTGGCGTTCTTGTGGTACTCCTAACAGTGGAAGTGGAGTGGGGCGCATCTCTGACTCTTTTGACTGTGCTTGGGACCCTTTTCCTCCTGGGTCACCTAGACCTGCCTTGATATGAGGGTTAGTACCTACTCATATTGTAACTTTTTATGTCATGTTTCAGTGATATTCTTGGGAGGCCTACTTTTATTTATGTATTTATTTATGTATTTACTTATGTGTTTATTAATGTATTTATTTATATATCTATTTATTTATTGAAGAAAAACAGAAGAGAAGTGAATCTGGAGGAGAGGAAGATGGGGGTGGAAGGAGTGGGAGGAGGAACTGCAGGTGGGATGTAATGTATTTAAGAGGAATTTTTAATAACCAAACAATGAAAGGGAGAAATGATGATCTTGTTTTCTTCTTACATTCCAGCCTAGGATGCTAGCTATGTTGTTGTCCTATTCACATTCAGAGCTGTTCGTCCCCTTTCAGCTAAATCCATAGTGAAAGATCCTTTCAGACATGCACAGTTTTTCTATAAGATAATTCTACACCCGTTACTTGACCATCAAGATTAACTATGAAGTTTCATTCACTGATTTTAAGAAAATTTAATGCATAGTGGAGTTTGTGAATGTGTATATATGTGTGTACAAAATAGCCTACATATTGAAGGGTTTTTTTTTTATACATGTGTTTGTTTCTAAAAGTGTGTTTTTTTCCCCAAACCTGTAGGACATTTACTTATTTAGGAATTTTTAAATCTTTTGCTTTCAATGCTTGACTTCCCTAGATGATTCTTTATGACAGCCTGTTATTATACTCTAGAACTGAGGATTTACAGCATGGCTTACACTGCTCCCTGGAAGCTGAACTTTCAGGGATGCCAGTTCACTCTCACTTGAAATATTAGTAGTTGTAATCCCTATTTGTCAAAATACTGTTACAAACTATGACAGTCATTATATCATCCCAATTTCTTAAATCTGTAGGTGGTTTTGATTTAGAGACTGGATTATTTGTTTGGCCAGTGATTTGTGAGCAAATTGAATTTAAGTTCATATACTGAGAAAGACATGTGGCACTACATAATTGTCAAGAGGCTCTTATATCTTGTATGTGTTTGAAATTAGAAAAGATGATTTAAAAAAATAAATTTAGAGGGGCTAAAATGACTGTTGTGGTATCATTGAAAGCTATCATTCACTGAATAATTTCTTTAGCTTAATAAGACAATTTATTTAGATGAATTTTTCCTCCAATTAAAAGGAAACTTTAATGGAAGACAATAAAATGCATTGTAGAGTAAATATGAGTGTCACAATTATAAATAATATCTCTGAATGAGTTGAGAGTATTTTTCTGTAATATATATGGAGTCCTATTTCATATATATATATATATATATATATTATTCACAATATTTATAGAAATGGTATTCTCTAAATGAACTGCATGAAATATCATGCTTCTTCAATAATTTGATGATGTCATGCCTCAATGGATATCTTCAAATTTGCATACTATCTTGTACACTGAATCTCTATGATAATAGCTTCATTATATTGTTTTATTTCTTGTTCTTGAGAACCTGTGTTTAAAATGAATGTATGGCAAATATACATGTGTCATGGGCTGCAGCTTCAAAGTCTTCTCTCAGAGAACTAATTCTACCACAACAAGGAAGTGTGGTCAAATTTAGTCCCCCAAAATAACATATTGAAGCTCTGCTTTTTTCATTGACTAAGGAATATAGCCTGTTCTATCTGTTCATGGGTTACAGGTCATTGCCATTGTGTTGTGCATCATTGAGTTTGGTTTAACATGCCTTTAACTACTGGTTTCCTGTGAAGTTCATTGCAAATAACGTGTGACCTGTTCAGATCTCATCTGTAACCCATAATCTCATGCCTGGGTAGAACTTTGAAATCTACTTCAGTGTACAGTGACTTCTCCACCTACATGTATGACCTTTTTCATCAGGGTGCCATGAAATTGGTTTATTTTTGTTTAATTCAATGCATCTGACATCACTTCCCACCTATAACAGGGACTAATAGTTTATCAAATGTCAGGCATGAAGTGATGTCAATGTTCCCTGATTATGCATGATGTTTCTACAAGCGACAATAACTTAATCTTTGAAATATCAAATAGCATAATGTTAAAAGACAGTAACATTGTTACTTTCACACACACACATTATATATATATATATATATATATATATATATATATATATATATTTGGTTATATATATATTTGGTTTTTCGAGACAGGGTTTCTCTGTGTAGCTTTGCTCCTTTTCCTGGAACTCACTTGGTAGCCCAGGCTGGCCTGGAACGCACAGAGATCCACCTGGCTCTGCCTCCCAAGTGCACTTTTATATTTTAAAATTAAAAAAAAAAATTGTAGATCTTGATTCTAATTTTCTGTCCTCTGTAAATGATGTTTTCTTAAAATCAGTTTGGTTCAACAAAAATATTAATCTGTATGATACACAAAGTTTGGCTAAAGAATTGAGTCTGAATTTTTAAGTTTATAAAAAACCCTTCAATGTAAGGTTTAACAATCTGAAAAGCAATCATTTCACTGTTCATTATTTGACAGTTTTTATGATTCTGCAGTTTATATTTAGTTTTATCACATTGGACATTCATCACTTGGTTTTCAAAATAAACAAAAATAAAGAACTTAATAGGAAACAGATTAGGAAAGGAAATGCTATTTAACATTATTTGTTTATTTTTATTATTTACATTTATGTTAATTCAATTTAATCAGAATACATAGCCTTGAAAATAGTATAAATAAAGACTGGTTTAAACTTCAGACTGACACGTCTATAACACAGAAAAAGAGGTAAGAGAACAGTCTCTCAACAGTGACCTATTATTGGTGATAAAATCAAGTTCATACCAGATAGTGCTTTTTATGTATGTTATAATTAATTAAATTACTTTTTAAAAAAAATTTCACCAAAATAAATTTAGTAGAGAATTTAGTTATGAAATTCTGGAAGGCATTTTTTTATATAGTTTTATTCTTTTCTGTACTAAGCCTAAAATATTGTTAGAGTTTCATCCTTTGTATGATCATTCTCCAGGAAGAGGCACTCCAGGGAGATTATGGAAACTTTGGGAAGAGGCTCAGGTGAGGGAAGGTTACTAGGAGGAAGTATGTAGTTCTTTTTGTTTGTATGTTTGTTTTGTGTGTGTGTGTGTGTGTGTGTGTGTGTGTGTTGTTTTGTTTTTTGTTGCTGTTTTTTCTTTTTTGTTATTAAGAAATTTTCTATTCATTTTAAATACCAACCACAGATCCCCTCCTCCTCCCTCCTCCCACCACCCTCCTTTCTCCCCCAACACATCCCACATTTTTACCTCCTTCTCTGAAGCAAGATCTCCTATGGGGAGTCAGCAGAGCCTGGTACATTCAGTTGAGGCAGTCCCAAGCTCCTCCCCCTACACCAAGGCTGTACAAGGTGTCCCACCATATGTAGTAGGCTTCAAAAAGCCCACTCATGCACCTGGGACGGATCCTGATCCCACTGCCAGGGGGCCCCTTAAGCAGGTTAAGCTACACAACTGTCTAGCCTATGCAGAGAGCCTAGTCCAGTCCCATGGAGGCTCCACAGCTATTGGTTCACAGTTCCTGAGTTCCCACTAGTTTGGTTTGGTTGTCTCTGTAGATTTCCCCATCATGGTCTTGAGAGTTTCTCTGTTGTTTTGTTTTTTTAAAGAGAACATTGACTTATTCTTTTATGAGGCTGCTGTTTTGTTTATTTTAGTCATGGTAATGTTATATACTTTATTTTCCAACAACCTTATATTTTAGAGTAACTTATCACTATAGTTAGAGAGGAAATGTTATATTTTCCTAAGATAATATATGAAGAAATGGTTGACAGTTACTAACTGTTGAATTAATGAAAGGCAACAGAGGGGTTCATTATACTTTTCCATGTAGTGGATGATTAAAGTTTCATTACAAAAAGATTTTAGAAAAGATTTCCATCCTAACCCAGAATCTTTCTCCAATTGACAATCACTCTCAAAGGAAAATTTTTTTCCTGGAGTCTCACTGGGTATAGAAACAACATTGCCCATGCCCAGCAGTAAATGGTCCACACAAAATGAACTCAGTGGAATTTGTGGAGATTTATTTTGTCTGGGCTTTTTTTTCCCTTATTGTTCTTACTCTTTTGCTTATATACTATATTTTCTGTTCTTTTTTTTTTAATTCTTCTCTTGTACAATACCTTGGGACCACAGCTTCCTCTGCTTCCCTCCTCCCTATTTTGGTTGCTATCACTGGGAGGCCTGCTCTTTTCTGAAGGGAAATGGAGGAGCAGTGGATCTGGAGGACAGCAGAGGCAGGAAGTGTGTGGCTCTTTGATGATGATGTCTGACTCCATTTTCTTCACTCTTCCTGCATCCTGTATCACATTGGCCATCTGCTCTGGACTGAGCAGCTCTGCCTCTGTTTCTCTGCCTTGATATACTGAGGGCCCTGAAGCAGTGAGCTAGTACCAAAGTCTTCTTCTTTAAATTACTTCTGTTGGGTCTTTTGGTCAAAGTGAAAGAAAAGTAACCAACACTGAGTCCAATGAAAGGAGGAGCATTTGAAATGGCACAGCCATTGGCTGAATAAATTTTAGAGAGGACTGATGCTGCCTTCTCAGGAGGATATTTGGCTTCCTGTGGTTGAGAAAGCCAACACATGAGAGCATTTCTAGTTTACAGCTGAAGATCATGATTGACATAGCATAAAAAAATGAAGGAAGTGTTCTTGGAGTACTGGCTAAGCCTGTTGTGAAGAATTGTAGCAAAGAAAGTGATGTCTTGGTGTCTTCTGTCACCAACATGAGACATGAACTGGCGGTAATGCAACAATGAACAGAGCATGTTATAAACTGAACTTTGGTAGATGAACCCTTCTCAAGTAATGGGAACAAAGCACCATTCTAGTTCTTAAATTTCACAATGGAAAAGGCACAAAATAACAACAGATGTGAAAATGGGATTCATTGGAAAAGGTACTCTAAGCAGATTGACTTAAGAAATAAGCAGTTGTAGCCATTTTAATATCTAAAAAAATAAAAACAGACTTCAACCAAAACTAATCAGAAGAGATATGAAATGATATTATATACTCATCAAAGAAAAAAATCCACCAAGAAGACATTGAGATTATTAGCATTCATGCACCAAACACCAGGGTACCCATGTTCATAAAAGAAACACTAATACAACTAATATTACATATTGACCCTCAAACACTGATAGTGGGAGACTTAAATACCTTACTCTCAGCAATAAATCAGCCATACAGACAAAAAAAGCTAAATACAAACAGTGCTGGAGATAACAGATGTTATCAACCAAATAGACCTTACAGATATTTACAGAACATTTCACCCAAACACCGAAGGATATACCTTTTTCTCAGCACCTTATGGAACTTTCTTCAATACTAAACAGATACTCAGACACACAGCAAGTCTCAGTAGATACAAGAAAATTGAAATAACTCCCTGCATCCTTTCTGACCACCAGAGATTAAGCTGGTTATCAACAACAAGAGAAATAAAAGAAGACTTCAAAACTCATGGAGCTGTAGTAATGAAAACAGCATGTTATTGGCACTAAAACAGACACGTTGATCAATGGAAATGAGTTTAAGAGCCAGATATAAATTCACATACCTATGAACACCTGATTTTTGATAAAGCAGGCAGAAAAACATACTGGAGAAAAGACAGCATGTTTAACAAATGGTGCTGGTCAAACTCGATGGCTACATATTCAAAAATCCAGATTCAACTTATCACCCTGCACAAAGCTCTACTTCAAATGGATCAATGGCCTGAACACAAACTAAATATCTTGAAACTGAAAAAAGAGAAAGTGGGGAATAGCCTTAAACTCATCGGCACAGGAAAAAAACTTTTGGAAGAGAACACAATTAACACATGTACTAAAATCAACTATTAATAAGTGGGACCTTCATAAAACTGAAAATGTTGCAACCTACAATAAGGAAAAAGATTTTTACCAACTACATATCAGATAAATGCCTAATGCCTATATATGACCCTCCCTGCAAAAAAACCAAAACCTAGATATCAAAAAAAAAAACAAACAAATAACCAAATTTAAAAATTGGGTACAAATCTAAACAGAATTCTCAAAAGAGGAAACATATGGCTGTGAAACAACTAAGTAGTCAACACCAGGGAAGTGCAAATAAAAATTATATTAATATTTCATCTCACATCTGTCAGAATGGCTAAGATCAACAAAACAAGTGACTGCTCATACTGGTAAAGATCTGAAGTAAGGGGAAATCTCATTCAGTGGCTGATGGAGTGCAAACTTGTACAGCCACAATGGAAAATAATCTCAGGAAGATGAGAATAGAATGATTTCAATATCTAGCTGTATCACTCTTGGGCATATACCCAAAGGAAAGTTAATCCTACCGCAGGAATACTTGCTCAACCGTGTTCATTTCTGCTTTATCAATGATAGAAACGGGAAACAACCTAGATGTCCTTCACCAGAAGAATAAATGAAGAAATTGTGCTACATTTGCAGAATGGAGTATAACTCAGCCATTAAAAACTGAAAAGCATGGAATTCACAGGTAAATGGATGGAAGTAGGAAACAAGCACACACAAAACAAAACCATCCTGAGTAAAGTAATCCAGACCCAGAAATAGAAATAAATATATGTATTCACTTACATGTGGATATTAGCTTCTAAGTCAATGATAACAAGGCTACAATGCACAGAACCACAGAGAATAAGTGTAGAGTAATGGATTAGGGGGAACAAGTACTTCACCCTAGGAAATAGAAGTAGAATAGATAGTTTTGGATAGAAGGGCTGCTGTAGCAGTGGGATCAAGTAGAGGAAGGAGGGAAGAACAGGACAAGGGAAGGAATAGGGGATATGCATCTACAATTAAGGGCCATTCTTGGGATAGTAATGAACCCTAATGTAGTAGAGGTTTCCAAAATATATACATGTAAGAAGGTGATCTAAATGAAACTGCCAAAAAACTGGGGAGACAGAGCCCAAACTGGGTATCCCCTGTCACCAAATGAAACTTCCAGTAACAAGATTGAGTTCTATCTAACTCACTTGTTAGCCAAAGTGTTCTGAAAGGAATCCCTAAAAAATCCAGGCTGTTACCAAAACTACAGGTTGCTCTTCACAAACTGACAGAAAGGCCCCATTGCTAAAGACCTCTACCCAACTCATTGGACATATAGAAGTTAAGCAGGTGTCTACATAGAGGCTGTTCCCCTATGGGCTAGTGTTCTTGGTACCAGAAGGTACTCTGCAGGCTACCAAAGGAGGAACTTAAACACCAACCCAGCCCCAAACCTGTTGATCTACAAAGGTGTCTTGATTGTTGGGTATGCTAGTGTAGTGGTGGCACAAAGCTTTGGGCAGTAACCAACCAACATCTGGTTTGTCTTAACACCCACTCCACACATGACATAGAATCCATACCCTACAATACTTGCTCTGTTGACCACAAACTTGAGGCTAGATAGCCCAGGGACCAAGGGTAAAACCAAATGCCATTACTCTAAAAATAGAAATGTACCCATAAAATAGCTCCTGATGACATTCTGCCATGTTCATAGATCAGTGCCTTGCTGAGCTGTCATAAAAGAAGCTTCCTCCTGCAGCAGGCAGGAGCAAATACTGAGACCCACAGCCAGATGTTAGTCAGAGTGAGAGACCTTGAAACAATCAGCCCTAGGTGGGATGTCCCTGTTCAGTCCTTCCCCTTAGGGACCAAGGAGCAGCGGACTGGAGGAAGCTGAGAGTTTAAAGGCCAGAGGGGTGGAGGACACCAAGTAAAGGAGGCACTCTAGCCACAACAGGACCAGCACACTTATGAACTCACAGATAATAAAGCAGCATGCACAGGGCCTGCATGGATCTGCATCATATGGGGTCTTAGAGCTAAAAGAGGGAGGGGACACAGCACTCCATCCCTAGCCCGGATACAATCTCCAATTGATAACCACTTGCAAATGAAAATTTAGTTTCCTCCAATCAAGTCTCACTGGGCAAACAAACTGCTCTTAAATTTAGGACTGCATGCCAACAGTCCTAAACACAAAATAAACTCAACTGGCATCTTGGGAGGTTCTTTGTCTTATAATCTTGTTTCAGGGTTTTACCTTTAAAAAAAAAGATCTAAATATATATTTATGGGGTCTTGTTCCACTGGGAACTTAGGTCACCTCTGAAGAGGTGGCCTGGAACCAAGGAAAGGTAAGTGCACTGCTCCCAGGTTTCCCAACCTTCCTCTTACCCAGAGACAATCAGACTCAGCAGGGAGTCAAGTCAAGCAAGAACTCATTTATTATTAGGCAGTAAGCCTCTTTTATAGCAGAAATCCTCAGAACCCTAGGAGGGGGGTGGAAGGAACCAACCAATCCTTTTAAAAGTCACCCTGTTCTCATTTCATTGTTTACAAGCTGTTTATGCCCTGACATCATCTCCTGATCTTTGTCCCTTATCTCAGCGTAAACAACTTGGGCTAACTTCCTCTCGGCACCATCTTTGTAGCTCATGTATGCCACATATATGTGTGTGTGTGTGTGTGTGTGTGTGTGTGTGTATAAGTGTCTGTGTGTATGTGTGTATGTGTGTGTGTGTGTGT
>CABHPQ010158872.1:23857-39216 GCA_902168405.1 Peromyscus aztecus
TATAAG
Source organism: Peromyscus aztecus (assembly GCA_902168405.1). NCBI lineage: Eukaryota > Metazoa > Chordata > Mammalia > Rodentia > Cricetidae > Peromyscus > Peromyscus aztecus. The sequence continues at coordinate 23,864 of CABHPQ010158872.1, forward strand.
TGTCTGTGTGTATGTGTGTATGTGTGTGTGTGTGTGTGTGTGTGTGTGTGTTTCTTCTGTCTGTTTACCCTACTAGTCCTTTCTGTACACATGATGGCTTCCAGTTTAGTGCCTTTATGGGATTCCTGAGTGTGAAAAAGTGGGTCTATGTTTCTTCTGCCTTTCCTTGGACTTTTCCCTTCTGTTTCCTTGTTTTTCCTATTTTGATGTGTTAGTTTTTTGTTTTATCTTACTATATTCTATTCTTCATTTCATTTTATTATTATCTCTCAGACTCCTCTCTGTTTTTTTTAATGAGAGACAGAAATGGGGTAGAACCAAATGGGAGAAGTGGCAAGGAAGTGAGAGAAGCAGAGGGAAGGGAAACTAATTAGGATATATCATATGAGAAATAAATCTATTGTCTCTAAAAGCATATAAATAAATTGCAATAAAATAAATTTAAATCTTTGTTCTGTGTTTTGTCTTGTCATATGCATAGTTATTACTACTACTATTATTATTGTTGTTGTTATTATTTTGTCAATTTAATGCAAGATAGAGTTATTTGGGAAGAAGATTCTCAATTGAGACAATGACTCTATGGTTTGTCCTATGGGCAACCATGTGGTTTATTTTCGTTAATGTTTGATCTATGTAGCTCACGGTGGGAATCGCAATTTCTGGAATGGTGGTCCTGGATGCTGTAGGAAAGCAGGCTGAGCAAGCCATACGGAACAGTCCAGGGATCAGCAGTTTTCCATGGTCTCTGCATCATTTCCTGCCATTAAATCCCTGATGGAACCAAACTGTAAGATGAAAACAACCCTTTCCTCCTCAACCGGCTTTTGGTCATGGAGTTCAATCATAGCAATAGAAATCATAACTAAAGCAATGTCTCGTTTTGCTTTTATCTTATTGAGGTTTTAATCATTGTAAAATAGTCTCACGTTATATTAGTACAATTAAACATGTATTCAATTTGTGAGCTAATGATAGAATGCCCATGTCTGGCCAATATTACTTTAACACAAGCATTATTCAGAGTATTTACAGACTAAATCTTCAGTGTTCTGGCAGTGAAAAATGCATCCTTTGATTTCATAGATTGAACTAACATCAATTTATTTCTTGTTGACAAACTTGATGCTTATAAATATCTTTTGATCTGCTTTCTGATGGAAATCGAATCAGGAACAAACTTTCAAATTTTAATTTATAAGAGGTGATTATGATCAAAGTACTTATATGCATGTATGAAAATGTCACAATGAAACCCATTATTTTATAATTAATATATGCAAATAAAATGTTAAAATTTTAATTAAAAATGTCAACAGTATCTTTGATTTATAAATCGTGGTATTCTACTTTTAATTAATATTAAAGAACTTTATTTTTCACTATACACAATTTTTAAAACAAGTTCATATCAATGAATAAATGCTAAAGATTTTATAGAGGCACACACTTCATCAAGGTTAGGAAGTCACTGTTTAAATGTAAATAAGACTGATACAAATTAACCCATATTAATTGTGATCTGAGTTGAAGTTACCCTTTAGTAAACTGATTGGCCATTACACTAACATTCCATGCTAAATAACATTCAGAGAAATATGGTTTTATCGTTGCTTTGAAGCTATTAGTTCCTAGAAATACATTGGGTGGTTTTAAAACTGTATGCTAGGATTCCTCTCTGGCTTTAGTATGAAAATTACTGTTCAGAGTGAAAAGTTGGCTTCATTTTGTAAGATTTGTGTCATATCATATGGTTGTAAATTAAAAAAGTTCAACATGTATTATAGCAATACAGTGGGAAAGAGGAAATAAGAAGTGAGTTTTAACACATTGTTGGATGTGATACAAAGCATCCTTCTGTTTGTCTTTATTGTTGCAGTGCATCTAGTTACATACAGAAATAGAAAAGGTGCTAAAAGTTGACAGTAATTGGGATAAGGGGTTATAATATTAGCAAAACATTCCTTATAAATAATTAAGAAACGAATTCTGATAGAAAGGAAAAGCTATCATCAGAAACACTGAATAGATATAGTTTGTCACTGAAGATGAAACTTGCTTAACAGAGTATAATTTTGGCTGAATCTCAAAATTGTAATATAATGATCTTTTAAAGTTTTGTGGGTTTTTGTTAGTCTGTTTGTTCTTCTACTCCAAGCTCAGGGTGTGATTTATATGCAGTTCATTGTAAAAACACTTAATACTTTGAATAGAAGATGTGCTTATTCTCATTGAGTCCATGGTACAAATGTATCATGACTTGTAATTGATTGGAAAAAAACAAACAAACAAATAAAAACAAACACTTGTCAGAGGAGAATTTGTTACTTATTAAAGGAGTCCAATAATGCATTGTTAGCTCTTGCTGCATAACAAATCACTACAAAATTGCAAGAATATTATTGTCCCACAGTCCACCAACAGCTTCACTAGTGTCTTTGTACATGGCCTCCCAAGGAAGAAGCAAGGGTGGCAGCTGGGACTAGGTTATGTGCAGCATCACATATTTACTATTAGTCTCCTCGAGGCTGGAGAAATTGTGGTAGTTTCATTTGACAAAGAAAGTCTGGGAGTCATAAATCTTAAGGCAACAACTCTTTGAGTGATGCGGACTTAAGGATTTCACCTTTCAACCCTAACTGCAGATAAAACCCCTTCCCCTTTCACACTTCACAAAAACCTAACCATGAGAATGCTTCCTCATCACACATGCACATTCCACCCACAGTTGAAAGAACTGGATTCTTCAAAAGAATTAGATTCTTCACAGTATAAATAAAGCGGGATGTCAAACCTTGGGAACACCTGATAATACTACTCAATACAACTGCCTTGTAACACCCATTGTTTAAAGCCAGACAGTGGTGATGCACACCTTTAATCCCAGCACTCAGGAGGCAGAGGCAGGTGGATCTCTGTGAGATCAAGGCCAGCCTGGTCTACAGAGTGGGTTCCAGGAAAGGCTCCAAAGCTATACAGAGAAACCCTGTCTCGAACAACAACAACAACAAAAACAAAAACATCCATTGTTTGTATCTCTCCTCTCTGAAAAGTATGCTTGTTCTTTCTTAAGGTTCTAAATTATTACACAATATTAGAACAGTGGCCCAGTTTTGAAAACTCTCCATATGTGTATCTACATCTCATATTCTTATTAACACCTGCCCCAAATCTTATCTAAACAGTATCAACTCCAAATTCAAAAATCTAAATCAGATTTGGATGAGTTTCCAAGATGTTATCTAGGGTTGCTACCTGTATTTATATAGAGAAGAAAGCAAGATTCTGTGTTTTTATTCCCCTGATTTCCCCTAGTCCCCATTTCTCTATCTCCCCTCAAGATTCCACCAGGAGGAAAAAGGAAAAAAAAATATCAGTTGTAGATAATAACTTCAAAGGAAAGTAAATAAGTAGACAAGTAAGTGTTGTGGAAAACAGGGGAGCAAGTAGTGAGTAGCTTTCATTGCCCAGGAACAATCCACCCTAGTTTGGGCTGATCTGTCTCAGCTCTTTCTTCCTCTGACCTATCAGTGATCCCCTCTTTCTCAGATGAGGTGATATGTCTGTACAGTACAGTAGTTTCAACAGCTTTCTTCCCACCAGGTTTTTTTTTTCTTGTGAGTTTAAAACATTTGTCCTTTTGGGCTCACCAAGTTTCTTTCCGTTCAAGGCAGCAATATTGTTGGCTGAAGTAAATTTCTTGAAATCATTGTGGTCTTGTGAGTAATTCTGAGGGTTTTTGTCCATTAGACAAAAGCTGTACCACAGACCTTTGTCTGTCTTTGACTCATGCTGAGATGTTTCAGGGACAACACCCTCAAGCTTCCTAGACACCTTTTGATATGGGTAAAAAGGTATATAAGGCACACCATAATCCCATGGGAAGATCCTTTCTGCTATTCACTTGTCCTTTTGATCAATCTCTTATTTTATATTGTAGATGAATTTCTTAATAGTCTTACTAAATAAGAAACACAGAGCCAAATATAGGGGTGAAAGCCTTAGAGATCAGGGAAACAGTGAAAGCCACCAGCTGACCTTAATTCACCATGCCACCATAGCTTCCCAAGAGAGTTACTTTTATTGACTTGCTGTTCTGCCCTCTCATTGGCTCTTAGCCCAGCTACCTCACTTCCTTGTCACTGCCTGTCTGTACAGACCTCTGGGTCTCTATGGTTGGTACTGGGATTAAAGGCGTGTGTCACCATGCTTGTCTGTTCCCTAGTGTGTCCTTGAACACACAGAGACCCTGCTTGCCAAGTGATCGGATTAAGGGCATATGCTACCACTGTCTGACTTTTGTGTTAAATGGCTTGCTATTACCTCTGCTCTCCAGGCAACCTTTATTTATTAACATACAAATAAAATATCACCACATTATACTGATGGTAAAAACATACATTCCTCTTGCCTCTCTACTACAGTTCTGATGAGTTTCTTATCATAGAACTTTGGAAGTAATTCACTTTCCTTTCTGATATATAGTTCTCTATTCAAGTTATCATATATTAGCTTATGTTTTAGTGTAAGATAATAGTGTTTACTTGTAAATGCCTAGCAATATATTTCATCACTTGAAAATTCCTCTGTCCAGTTAATATCAGGATGTATCTCATTTAACCTTTTTGCACTACTTAAGAAGAACCTATTTCTTCAGTTTCCAATACTATATCCCTTGCTATCTTTTAAGCCAGTACTGAAAGCGTCCCTGAGGACCAGATGTTGCCTAGTAATGCAAATAATTTAGGCATTATGTAAAGGCCTTTCAACTTTATCATAATCCTCAAAAATCTTCCTTCTTATTCACTGCTCAAACTGACCCACCACTTTACATTTCTGATTAGGCTTCTTTTGTGCTTCCACTCAACTTCATAAAATACAAAATCTAAATAACATAATGGTATAAGTCTAAGAGCTTAAGCCATCATAAGTTTGCTCTACACTACTCATCAGTGAAAATACAGAACACAGTTAGGTATTTTAATGTTGCTATTAACAGTATCATCAGTGAAAATACAGAACACAGGTATTTTAAAGTTGCTATTAACAGTATCATCAGTGAAAATACAGAACACAGTTTAGCTATTGTCTCTCTTCAAGACCCTGTGAATGCTCCTAGAGTGTTATTCACATCTGCTCCCTCTTGCTAGCTGATGGGTCAATGAAGAAATTCAGCTCTTTAAGAAAGTGAATGTGGCCGGGCGGTGGTGGCGCATGCCTTTAATCCCAGCATTCGGGAGGCAGAGGCAGGTGGATCTCTGTGAGTTCCAGGCCAGCCTGGGCTACCAAGTGAGCTCCAGGAAAGGCGCAAAGCTACACAGAGAAACCCTGTCTCGAAAAACCAAAAAAAAAAAAAAAAAAAAAAAAAGTGAATGTCAGGTCATCTCCTAGAAAGTGTCTGTCTGTTATGTGTCTGTCTTCACAACAAATAAGGTTGTAATAAGATCAACATGAGTGCTTTTCCTGTTGGTTGTATCTAGCTGCTTATTTTTCATAGTATAGAAACTCCTTAAAGGGCTTGTCTGATTAACTAGTCATATTTGGTTAGGTGAACAGTGATCTGGGCTTCACTTTGGTCTTAAAATTATTTTAGCTTTATCATACAGTATAATATAATTTTGGTAAAGAGAGCTCAATTATATGTATATAGTATGATATGTGTAGGTATAGGTGTATACATACTATGTACATAATATATAAGGGTATATGTACATATAAAGCTTGTCTATCACTTGCTTTATAGTCTGATACTTATCTCCTCACTCATTTCACATTACTGTGTGTCATTATAATGATTTTGTGCTTCAGTTCATGGAGCACGCGCACACACACACACACACACACACACACACACACACACACATCCCACAAGCTGGCCATGAAACACTGATCCTTTACTATTACACAGTATCTCTTCTATGTATGAAATCTTTCTCAATCTGGATAGCTTCTCCTTATTAAAAACATTAAATTTATCTATATTATAAGACCTTTTGGTTCTACATGTTTACCTAGAGTCAATCCCTGTCTTTTAACAAAAGGTTTAATTTAAAACTTAAAATTGGATGAGCTTTTATGTCTTGTTTCTATTTTCAAATTTTCACTTACTGTATTCAAACCTTATAATGTTGGATGGTGTTAGAAGTAGAGGATAAAGACTATTATTTCAGTGAATGCATGTTATTATCAATTTCAGAAGATTTATGCATTTATGAAGACAGTCTTTACATATAAAGACTAACGGTTATTACTGATTTAAACCGTACCTAAACTTAATGCAGTATACATATAAAATATAAGCTAATGTTGAATAAAATATTTACGTTTCCATAAAATTCTAATTTTATTTTTGTCGATAGGGAAACTAAAAGCATATAAATGAGTGTTTCCTCAGTATGTTTGAATATTAGGATTACTTAAGAAATTATTGAATTTATTTTTAAAAATCTGTTTTTCTGACCCAAATATTTAGCATTTTAATATATTGTTTACAAAATTTGATTCATGTATATAATTATACTGTTTTTAATATTTTAATTGAAAAAAGAAACAATATTTTTGGAGTCCATGGAGATTTTTAAAATTTCTTTTGTTTTGTTTTATGTGTACGAGTACTTTTTCTATTTGTATGTCTCCAAATTTTTTATTTGCCTGATATCTGAAATTAGAAAAGGGCATTGGATTTCCTGAAATTTAAGTTATGGATGGGAGGATGGCAGCCACTATATGAATGCTAGGAGCTAAACTTGGGTCCTCTACAAGAGCAATACATGTTCCAAATTACCGGATAATCTCTCCAGCTCTTGTTAGAGATGTTCTATTATATTTATATAATGCAGAATGATAAGCTAAAACTAATTAGCATTTATATTGCCTCATTCATTTTGGCAAGTTTTTTGATGTTTGTTAGTAATTTTTGAAAAACATTTTACTTATTTTTCTTAACTTTCTCTCTCTCTCTCTCTCTCTCTCTCTCTCTGTAGTGAGTGTAGGTTAAAGGAAAATTTCAGCTGTAATTCCTCAAGGACACTCTTCATCTAATTTATTTTCCTAAAGCATAGTCTCCCTGTGTAGCTCTTGCTGGTCTGTAACTAACTATATAGACCAGGCTGTCCTTGAACTCATACAGATCTGCTTTCTTGTGCCTCTTGAGGTGTGAATCACCATACCTGGCCTTTCCAGTTTATTTTAAAGAGTCTCTTTTTAGTCTGGTGCTTTCCCATTGGGCTATATGCTTCCTAGCTAGTGATCCTCTTACTTTTTTCTGAAGCGATCTAATTATATTACTACACCCAGCCATTTTTATGTGGGTTCTGGGATCATAAGTAGGCCCTTGTGTCTGTGTGGCAAGTACATAACCTTCTGAGTCCTCTCATCAACTTCAGCACTCTTGCAGCACACTATTTACTATTGTTATCTAAATCATTGCAATGCACAATCAATAACACAAATATATCCTGTTTGTCTAGGATGTAGTGGAGGAAAATTGGAAAAAGTGTATCTACATGTTGTTGGGTTATTATTACTGGTTGTCTTTCATTCTTGCAGTGTTCCCTGACTGCTCATTGAAAGAATGAAAATGAAGGTCAGAAGGGAAATGACCATTTACTTTTTCTTCAAATAGATACTTACCTTTTTAGAATTTTAATTCTTATGATATACATTTTAATGAATGAAGGAGCACCTTATATTAGTTGTAAAAACTTGTAAACTGGCCTGCTAATTCAAAAACATTTATTTATTTTTCATTTATTTATTTTTTCTCACACATCTGAAATTGTTTATCACTAAAATCTTTACAACCAATATCTTTATACAATAATCAATACTCCTCTAAAACATCCATATATAGTTTATTCAGTTTATTCACAGTGAAAATTAGTAAACTTCTGTGTCTTCCTACAATGTCACTGTGCTATTCATCTGCAGTGTTTCCCATGTTTTAGTATTCTCACTGTTATATTTCACTTATCTTCATATCTTTTTCAAAAAATTTAAAAAAATTTTCCTTTTTATTTTTTTTACTATTAACAAATGACAAAGTTCTAAATGTAAATATGAAGTGACAGAATCTGAGGATTTCATAAAATTGGATCAACAAATATTGTTCATTTGAAATGTAATGAAGTAATAGAGAAGCATATATATGTGTTTTGTTTTTAAGCAAGGTTAATAATTTGTATATATTCAAAGACACAATAAAAGTAATAAATAATTGTGGGTATAGAGTGCTTCTTATATTATCAGGCTGTGATGGCTAGTTTTTTTTTCCTTTTAGAGAATTTTTTGATGTACTTTGATCATATTCACCCCTCCTGACTCCTCCCAGAGCCAGCTTCCTTCCTCCCCAACTCTGTGTCCTTTTTTTTTAACCTATAGTCTAATTTGTGTGGCGCATATACTCTGGTACTTGGTCAATGTACAGAGACACGTCCTTTTTTAAAAAAAAAAGCTGATTTTCTCTCTCTTTGACACTATCAATGATCAATAGCTCTGCTGGGGCCATTTCCATGCCAGCTTTTTGCCAGACTTAATCTTGTGAAGGGTTCACAGGTGGAAAATAATGATGATTACTCTTTTCTTCCAGTTCCATGTACAGCAAAGTCCAGCACTATAAAAGTTACCCAGTAAGTTGAAAGTTCCTGTGAATATCACCTAGATTTCTTTATGTTGTGTGACCCAAGTAAGTATTGTCTTCAGTAATTGGGTATTTTTGTCATTTTTCAGGAGGGTAATGAATAACAGTGGCAACAGTCATTAATTTTTGGAGATCTATGAGGCAAAAATTCCAAAAGAGATAACCTATTCCTAACAGTGAACAATTTTTTGTTAGACTAGTGTGGCTACTAGGAGACTAATTGAATCACATAGGGTTTAAAAACGCACACACACACACACACACACACACACACACGCACGCACGCGCGCGCGCGCACACACACACGCACACGCACACACGCACACACACTTACACACATTCTTTTTAGTAGTAGGTTTCCCCGTGGTATTTTCAAAAGGTCCCTGTTATTATGCATGTATTCCTTGTGCTATTCCCTCTTCTCTTTCATCCTCCCATCTAACACCCCATTTGACCTTCCTCTCTGTTATTTCCCTTGAACCCCCATACCACTGTGTGTTCTATCTTCCTTTCCTTGAAAGCCTCTTCCCCAGCCCCTTCCCAATATCCTAACATCTAGGGAACTTCCTCATGGAATATGCCTATGTAGAGTTTCAAATGTATCATCTACAAATCAGAGAAAATGTGACATCTTTCTTTCTGAATCTGTTACCTCACTCATAATTATTGTTTCCAACTCATTGTTCTCACTGCTATTTCTAGGTGTGCTCTTTTATAATTAATGTGTCTTCTAGATAGCCATTACCTATTTGACTTTTCTTGTATTTTGTTTTGGTTTTGTTTTTCAGTTTGCCCTCATCAACACTATTTTGTTATTTAACAACTGCTCTGCTCTATTTGTCTGTGGTTTCAAATATACATTGCCTATGTACATATGACTCAGTGATTCTCACATAGCAGCTCTAACTTTAAACCCCAAAAGCTAAATATCTATGAAACATCAGGTGAATGTATTTTTATTAAAAACTAAAATTCTTCTTGCTGACTTTATTTAAGAATTTAAATTGTTTTCTGACATTTCTTCTTTGAAGAACAATTTCAGACCTATTTGTCCAAAAATGGAAATCAGAAACCATACATTCATTATCTATGTCGTCTAATTCATGCGCACAATACATTGGATGTCATTTATTTACTTTTAAATTTAATGGTCTCTGAGATTCTCTCAATTCTAATACCATAACTGTATGTCAATCCAACATAATTTTTTAATATGATCAACTGTAATATTCTGAAGGATTTTCTATAATTGTTTTTAACATTTCGGAAACTCATAAATTACAGAGAGAAATAAAATAGAAAAAAATCTAAGTTTTGGCATGTACTTAAGGACTTAGTTCTTTGTTGCTTTTACATAAGAAGTATCTCCACAACTCTAAGATTTCAGGCCCTATAACAATCCACACTGGATCCAAATTTAACCACATCCTTGAACATTCTGTGATTTGCTTCCTGTGATCGAATGATTTCCTTTCTGTGATCTAATGATTTCCTTCCTGTGATCTAATGATTTGTTTCTTGTGATCTAATGATTTCCTTCCTGTGATCAAATTATTTTTCTTCCTGGGATTAATTGTTTTTGTTTTTTGTTTGTTTGTTTGTTTGGTTTTTCTGACCACTTAGTTGTTGCATGTGGAATCATTGTGTCTAAAACATTTCCTGACTTATTCCTTACCCTTGGGTCAAATAATAGCCCAATTTGCTTAATTCAAATAGGATATTTTATAATTCATCTTATTAGATCATTATCTTCATTAGGAGAACTAGTCTGGTCCATTACATTATGTACTGAAAATAGATGTACATGTCACACATACAGAAGATAGGTGATAAATTAGTGTTATTTGAATGAATCAACTATCTTTAAACTGCATACCTCCCCCTCATTGTATTTCTCTTTATTGTCATTTCAGGTATTTGTATGATTTTTGAATGAAGATCTGTCATGTTTATTATATAGTTAACTATGTGTTGGAATGGAATGTCTCTTTTATAGTTTCATATGCTTCCCTACCTATAAGCATGATTATATGATTTTATCTGACTAAATCATTTACAAATATTATTAAAAGAATAAATTGTGCTTAAAAGATGAAAGATGAGACAGGCATTGAAAAATCATGTGTTTTCTTAAATTTAAATAAGGATGATGCAATACAATTTGAGCAGAATCTTTCTTCAAAGTTTTCAAATAACACATTAAAATAGATCCCTTTTTATCCTAGTTTTTCAGAGGCATCCATATCACTGCTCTCAAATAGAGTGAGAAAGCTCTGAGGACTTGAAAGAGATGAAAATACTGATTTTTATCATTTGATGAAAGAAGAAAGGTAATATTTAATGATTCCTAAACTTCTCTATATTATCAAGGACTCGGAAGCATTTGTTAGAAAAAGGAATGTGAAATTGTAAGTTGAAAGATTTGTGATAGAGATTTCACAGCAAGAATGAAGTCATTGAATACATTCACTGTGCACATTATTTATGAACGAGAGAGAAGTGAGATGAGAGAGGTCGGCAGGAATACCACCTTAAACAGATGTCTATGGAATTGAGCTGAATTAAACTTTAAATTGGTAAAATATTCATTTAAAGGCCCATTTTACTAACAAAGAGTATATAGGCCTGGAGAAATACCTGACATAATAAATATTAAGGGAAAACTGGTAGACAGTAAACAAACAAATAGATCATATGCTCAAATGACAAACTGATAAAGAAAGTAGATATTTTGGCAACATAATAGTATAGTGACTGATGTAGCCAATCTCTATGCTGTCCCCCATCAAGTGTTGAATGATATACTGAAGATGTAAGATGAAGATTGTCTCTCTGTATTCAATTTAGGATGTGTCAATCAGGAATCACTTCCTAGTCCTTTGAAATGAACAATGGATTGCTTTTCATTTGCATGTTAGTTACTTTTTCCTTTCTCTCAAACCGATCTTACAAGGCTATGTTTACTTATAAATGCAGTAGTACTTTCTTTGAAAAATGAATCTATCAGTAATAATATAGACAATCAATTTCCTTCACCATTTTGCTCCAAAATATTGTACTTAGAGTTTGGGAGTTTAATGAGACATTTTCAGGTCCTTATTTGACTTCCATGTAAAACATTAAGTATCTCTTGTTTTGCTTCTCTCACTATTATATATACAGGTTCAAAGAAATGCTCTCAATATATTATTTATTAACTTCTTTTAAAGATATTCATTAGCGAACTGTTTTGTATAAAGAAGTACTCACTAGCGGAGAAGTTCAAGGAAAATTAGACCTAAAAAGAAATGTTAATGGTGTAATAAACCAGTCTTTGAGCTTGCATTAGATACTGTGTGTAGGGAATGAGGTGAGATTGGAGGTTTTCATGCTCAGCATGGGTGGCAGGTGCATTTAAGAGTGGTATTACCTATTAAGATAGGTAACAGTCACGCTGTATGAAGTTATCTCTGGCATAGGATATTCAACATCAGCAGGTTTTGGAGATATGGATACCATAGACCTTAACTTACGAGGCATATATGAGTATTTTTAGAGACTATGAAGGGTGGTTCTTAAAGAAAATGAGATCTATTAACACTAAGGAAAAGTCAAGATGGAGTCCATCAGATTTACCTATCTGAAGTCATAACAGATAATTACTGACTCAATGATGATATATCTTTAGGTCTTGAGTGGAGGCAATGGATCATGGAGGAAGGTGTTTCGATTACAACGAACAACAATTCTGTTCCATTTCCTAAAGTCACTGGATGTCTGATAGGACTCATATAATATGTAAAGAACAAACAAATGCTGCAGTCAAATGAAAGACGAAAACATAATATTGATGAAAGTATCAAGACAGTAAAAGGAAGAGAATAAAGCTCCAGTCTCTGGTAGAAGCAGAGCTGTAACTTATTTTTCCCTAAGAATGTGTGCACGACTTTGGAAATCAAATTGAACAGAAGGAGTAGGCTTGGTTATTTCCTACCAGAAATAAATAATAATCAAATTTTCAGTTAGCTAATGTTATCTTTAATGAATATATCTTCAGTAACTGTTATAAATTGTGAGTCTATAACATACTCAATTTGTTTACAGACCTTGAGGTTTGGCTTGCCTCAACTCTTTATTAATTGCATGATATAGGGAAGATATTTAACTCTGTAAGGTGCTGTTTCTGACTCTTAAAAAATGTCAGTATTTGCAGAATAGTAGTCTTGAGCATTTCAAAGACAAACTTAAATAATTCAAATAAATATTTAGTGCACAACAATAACAACATAAGCATTATAAATTTCCCATTAAGCTGACAGGTATCTATTGGTTTTTGTTTGAGTATTACTATTTTTATTAAAATCATTGTTTTGTGGCTTATGAACTACTTAATAAAACCCTTCAAATATGCTGGGCAGTGGTGGTGCACACCTATAATCCCAGCACTCGGGAGGCAAAACCAGGCGGATCTCTGTGAGTTCGAGGCCAGCCTGGTCTGCAGAGTGAGATCCAGGACAGGCACCAAATCTATACTGAGAAACCCTGTCTTGAAAAACCCAATAAATAAATAAATAAATAAATAAATAAATAAATAAATAAATAAATAAATAAATAACCTTCAAAAATTTGATATTTATTCGTGGAAATTAATAACAAAATCACTTATAGTCATCTTGGTTGGACATATGGCTACTTCATCTAGATCAGAAACTCCAACTTGCCTTAGGCATCACAAAGGCAACACAAATCTTATTTATTAATTATCATGTGTCAGTCACCTACTAGATCGTTCTCAAGTGGTGTGTAATATAATTCTGTCAGTAAACTTTTATTTCTACTTTACATACCAAGGAAGTAAAGGCTACAAGAATTGAAATAATTACACAAGTTTTTATGTTGCCTTTGAGTCATCGATTAAGATTTAATATAGGAGAAAAAGTAATTTCATAAGTAAGCAGGTAATCTTAAATGCCAAGTTACTGCTGTTTCCATCACAGCAGAATGCTGACTCCTTGAACAGTTCTTTTCGTTTTATGTGAATGGATAAGAGGGTAATAAGAAAACACTTTTGAAGACATAAGACAACTCACTGGAAAGATCTGTCAGAGGCAGACAAGGTCTCCTTAATGATGTGTCAATCTTTCTAAAGGATTATTACACACCAATAAGTAAAGGTGCTTTGCCTCTATTATGTGTCTTCTATGAAATTATGACATTTATTACAGGGAAACAATGCTCTCTTGCACCTGCTGCGAAGAGTTTCCTTCCGTTATTTAATTTGGACCTGCCACATCACAACAAGTTATCCAAACAGCTCTTTGTGTGGGAGTTACTATATTGTCTCAGATACACTGGGGTTTTTAAAAAGACTGACAGAACAATTCATAGAAGAAAAAAAAAAACCCACAAAATACAGTTATTTTTTTCTTTCTTAAAGCATCATAAAAATGATGAAATTCAACCTCCACAAGATACCTGCTTCAATCATTAAAACCCAGTGCAGTCCATCGGCTTTCCTGTGGGGCAACTGGATGGACACACCTGCCACATTACTGTTGTGTTGAAAATCTGAAAATGTACAATAGCATTGGTGGACACATTTTCCACTCAGTATCCCAATGAATACTATTCTTTTAAATTGGTTAAGTGTAACATTTGGAAACAAAGCACAAAAACACAGTACATTTTCAAGCAAGCAAAATAATACCTTAAGGTGTCAGAATCATCAATTTAGGAGCATTTTTAAACTAAAATATACACAAGTAATTGACTTTCAGAGTAATTACTCTAGGAAAAACAATATTACCTATAAAATATTTATTCAGTACTTCAAAACATAATTTCTGTATTTTGATGTTTATTTATGCCGTTTGGCCTTCCCATTGTCTAGTACATAACTTTAAGTTCCACACAATGTAAGCCACCATTTACTCTTCTCATGGGAAAAATGGGATGAAATATGAAATATTTAAAAATGGAGTGGATTTAGGTTGTTATTAGAGATGTATAATAAAAAGTTAGTCATATATTAGTAGTAAATAGTATAAGTAAATAATGACCTTAATCATAATATTGATATTTCCATGAAAATCCATTGCTTATAAAGAACTAAATGCATACCATATCAAATAATTCAGATATATGTGTCCTATACCATAAACATATTCTATTCAATCATAGGATAAGAGCTGGGGTGATAACTCAGTGGTTAAGACTATGTTTTTCTTTAGAAGTGGACTTGATTATGGCTTCCAGCACCCACACCAAGTAGTTCACAAGGGCTTTCAATTCCATTTCCAGCATGTACCTTGGTCTGGATTCTCTTATAGACATCTGTACTCTCGAATGCACAGCCCAACATCCAAATATATCTTCAAAGTTTCTAAATCAATATTTTTTAAAGGAGGATAAAAAATAGCATGGCACCCAAAACCCATCACAGTATGTCATTTTTGGTAGAAGATGCTGTCTTTCACATTTTTTATCTTATTAAATGACTTTAAATAGTTAAATAACTAGCAACTAAGAGATGCTAATGCAAGCACTTCAGAGTATAACTTGAGTTCTCCTTGACTAACGATTTGAAGGGATACATGAAAGAACAAGATAAGAGTAATAAGAATTTTAGTAAATGGTGTATCCTAGTGAAATTGAATCAAAGATAAAAGTGGCAGCATTTCCCTTTGCATTTGGTTGTATATTTTGGCAGAGTGATGGGTGATCTTGGTTGACAATG